>VZTT01042085.1:36154-50198 GCA_013400855.1 Buphagus erythrorhynchus | reverse complement strand
TCACTACAGCCCTCTCTTCACATGTTGGCCCAAAGAGACATGACTGTTATGACATTGTCCTCCCAGCCAGAAAATCTGAAAACATCATTTTTACCATTTTTCAGTATTTGTAAGAAGAGCAAGATCTGTAAAATACTCATGATCAGACAGGCTGATTAGTAAAGCATTAAAAAGCAACGGAAGAATGGTTTATATAGGCTTCCANAAAATGAAAGAATCCCCCCAGGAAAAGAAACTCAAGTGTCTAAATTCTTCTCTCATAATGAAACTTTACTAAAGTTTCAACTTGCAAGACCAGTGTTCTGATTTTGATGTGGTGTTCCTCATGTTATATAGGCTTCCAGGTTATATTTATTATAGAACTATACAGAAAACAATTTCTACTGAAGAAATGCTTGATTATGACTAGTAAGCATGTAATATTCTGTAGTTTTGAGCTTAAATATTGCTTAAATATTTCAGAACATTAAATTTGTGTCAATACTATATCCTTATCACTGAAAAATCCTTTNTAAACTGATGCCTGGAAATAGGCAACACCAATGGCAACAACAACGAACTCTTTTTCCTTCTCTTTTGCAAACAGTCAATGAAAGTTGGAGTATCTTTATTTAGTTGGCATACACTTATTCTAACTACATGTTGTTTCCTACTGGACCACCATCAGTTTTGAGTTAAGGATACAACATGCCAGAAGATATGTAAGCCTGAAGTGCACACTCTCCACAACTCTTCATATTAAAATCTCTGCTATGATCTTTTCAATTTTCAATGTCAATAGCCTGTTACCATTTATGGCTATGAAGGAGTCTACCCTCTGTCCAGATTTAAAAAGCAAGATCATAATGGAAATTGAATTCCAAACTTATGAACATGGTATCTTCCACTTGATCATGAGGTCTACTTGTAGGCACTGAAATGCTTCAATGCAAACTCTTACCACTGCTTTGCCACCTGAAGGAAGGAATATGTGAAAGGAAGCTGAATATNATAACTCCCCAACAAACACAGTTATGTATTAGATTCAAAACACTTCTTAGCAATTGCTTTCTCTGCTTATACATTACAGGAATTAATGAGTTTCTATCAAGAATTAATATATTTACCTTTAGGCCTCCTTTGTCATCTGGCAACATTGGGACATTTAAGGATTGTCTACTTCTGGAACAAGGCAGAGATGATCTGTTGTTCAGTTTATTCTTGTCTTTATCTACTTGCATGCATGCTGATGCCAGCAACCTTACAAGCTCCGTGTCTAAAAGGAAGCAAATTAAGGTAATGTTTGGCCTGTTTTGCTTTCCCAAATTATAACCAATGCACTGACACTTTCCCTGTAAATCCCATATAAGTAGCAATTGATCTACCTCTCAAACACAAAGCTGATGAACCCCCAGACCTTGTTTCTTTCTTGATCTATTTTCCCTGCCTTCTCCCCACAATGTGGGCTGCAGTCTTATCATCTCTCTGAAGGTATTTATCAATATAAATAAGCATGCTACTCTGCTGGAATCAGTCATGTGTGACCAAGTAAACTGCCTCCTCTCGTACTTTGTACAAGTTAAGAACAATATTGAGATGCTTGCTTTTCTCACCTGACACAGAAGAGAGTAGAGAAAAATTAATATTCTTTCTTCAAGAGTAGGTTGCAGAAGGGAAGTTCAAAAGTAAATCCCAAAGAGAAAGAAGACGTTCAGCCTGGACAATGAAGGGACTGAAAAGAAATGGTAAGAAAAAAGATGGACAAAAAAGAAGTAAGAAAAAAAGTAAGAGGGTAAAAAAAGAGCAATCAGGACAGGAGACAGGAAAGCAAAAAAAGAAAATTCTGCAAATCTGCATTTTATACAGGAGTCAGGATTTTCAGAAAGGCAGAGAGAACAGAATGAAAGAGAAAGAAGTAGCAAGACAAACTATTCTGTCACAGAAGTTAGTTCTAAAATAATTCTCAGTATTTATTCTCTAAAATGTTGTACCGTTAGTGATCTACTTTTGACATGGAAAAGAATCTGCTAGTAACCAAGACCACCATAATGTGTAAATTCAGGGACTTATTAGCAATAATGGGTTTTGGCTTCAGATAAATCAATTCAGGTACCAAGGAAGGTTAACAGTAATAAATTATATATGTAAAACAAATTGCAACTAAATCAAAGCATGCTGTCTTGTCCTACAGCACTCCCACACAAACAGCCTGAACCCCGAGGTGTGATTTATTCTCAGCCTTTATAGAACTAGCAGGAGGTTCAGCCAGGAGTTCTGTAGTTCTATTCCTACTGTGCTCTCTTTGTCCTGTCCCTGTGTTGCTCTTTGCCAAGGGGCAATTTCTAGCTCCAGCCCATAGCTCTGTGCTAATGACACTACAGAACACCAGTGCCCCCACAATCAAATGCCACTCAGCGGGCTCTGGTGACATAAACAGCACAATTTTCAAGCATCTTCAAAACCAAAGGCAATTGAAATGCACAAAATCTGTTATCCTATAAACATATACACTCATCTAACCAATTAATTCAAATCCCACCACTTTCAGACAGTGTCCTTTCTTGGTCCAGTCCAGCCTGGAGAGGATGCTTCCTAGCTGTTGATACACAGCCTGGGAAAGTATGAAAACAGGAGAGCTTTCCCATGGATTGCTTGAGAAGTACAGGCTTTCTCATAAGCTTGGAGAAAACAGAAGGGAAAGAATCTCAAACAAAGATGCACCTGCTATTATTTACAGAATGTGTACCATGAGAAATTGTATTGCCTATGGTAAGAACATCTTACAGGAGGTGTTGCTCGTTCTGACCAATGGGCTGTGTTCTGTTCTTGAGTTAGTGTTTGAGTATATTTAAGCAAGGCAGTGTTACAATAAACTGTCTCTTTCCTATCTTGAAAGATGACCATGTTGCTGTGTGCTTTATTACCGCCGTTCCAAGGGTTAATCCCTAACTAACAGCAATCCTAGCAACTGCAATGTATTTTCTAGACTGGAAAGAATGTATATTAGTTTATGTTGCACATTTCTCCAGAGCATTTTGAAATAGCATACCTGGATCATTCAGCAGCATTATCAGGTCAAAAGCTGTGTATCCATTTTTTGCACGACGGTTAACATCAGCTCCTTGATTTAACAAATACTTTACAACATTTTTGTTTCTTTAAGGGAAGAAAAAAAGGCATTGATCACGTTAAAGAACAAGTAAACAAAGAAAGAAGCCCCCAGTACTCCATTTTCAACCTTTCATAACATTATTCCTCAATCAGAGATCAGTTTTACACATTCTACAGCTAGCTTAGTAAAATTTGTTCCCAAGCTATTCAAAAGCTCCCACAAGTCCTTTGTCAGTCACTGATTACTCGCTACGAACTACACTACTCAACATGTATCAAGNNNNTGAAGTACTGTTTACTCACTACGAATTACATTAATCAACATGTAGAAAGTTAGCCTTAAAAGCCTAATTTGAATAGTCAGTTTCTTAAGGTGATCCTTTGGAAGTGATTGTAATATGTTGCTAAACACCTTTCCAATGAAAGCCATTAATGCCTAGGGCAGAAAAGCAGATGGAACAACAAATGACATTTCAGTAGTCATCATATGCCATCACTAACACTTCAATGCAACCTCATTTTCACAACTTACACATTAAGAAACTGCATACAGAAAAGCCAAATTGATTGAAGATAACTTAAAAACTTCAAACAGTACTTCACCTAATTACAGCGATAAATTATATAATTGAGAAGGCACATTATCACTTCCCTGAGGTGTTTAAAATGCAAAAACAATCAGCATTAAATGTCAACCAACACAAACACCTCCAACAACAGCTCCTCAAAGCTAGCTGCATAAGACACTCATCATCCTGTTCTAGTTAGCCCCTCTCCCCTCTGATACACCTCAGTAAATTAGCAGGACTTACCTTGTGAGTTAAAAACAATACTTCAATTCAGCCTATGAAATAACTGAATAGACAACAAAGCTAGGGAAATATATTTAATACAAAACTCTTGAGCAGTGACAGACCTTGTATAAAATCAAACTCTGACATGCATCAGCAACATAGAGAAAAAACATTCTCAAGCACCAACAGGTAACTGCAAATTGTAATAAAGAAGCCAAAGAATGGATCTCAGCTTCTCCACTTCGGAGTATCATTTCTTATACACATGGCATTTCCACTCCTGAACTCACTCCACACAAAATCAACCTGAAATGGAGGAGGGTTGTTACTCCTCTTTATAACAAAAAATCTGCTTATCCTGATCACAGTTCCTCTGTGTATTTCCTATTACATTTCTACTCTTCTTTAAAACTATCATCTCTCCATCCTTCTTTCCAGTCCTGCACCTTGAGAGCACATAGAGACACAATTTTTTAGTGCCTCTGACTCAGAGAGACCTTGCCTGCTCCCTCCTTCAAGCCCGAGACCCTTCACACACTACTGGTGGTCCTGAGGAAGGCTTAGCTGAGGGTCTGTGGAGGTCCAAGATTTCCAGATGTTATGAAAATTTGCAATTCTCTATGCTAAGAAAAAGGCTCAGATGCAAAGTAGAGAATTACAAGGTAAGTATTTATTTATGCACATGAGGTATTCCAGCCACACTGGGGCACTCCGAATGTGACTTTACACACAAGGCTTTTGTACACGTCAAGTGTACTAGCACCTCTTGTGGTGTGATTGCTCATCATAGTAAAACTTAGCACAGTGACTGCATTTCTGCAGCATTCATACTGCTCTTCTATGGATCCAGATGTCCCTGGAGTCAGTCTTGCTGCCATTACTTACCTATGACATCAGACAACACTGAGAAGGTTTCCTAGATGGCTGTGATGCTGGGATTATCTTGGCTGACTAGGGGTATCTTTTATCCTTCATGGATAGCTCTAGGTTCCCAAGAAGTCACACCCTTATTTCCAGGGCTGGGACATCGTTCTGGTCTTTTCAATGAGCTAGTGTCCTTTAGATGGCTTTTCTTAAGCATGAACAACACCAAAGACTCCTAAAATTCCGCTACCTCAAATGTTAAGCATATTAACAAAATTAACTAACAAAGTTTCATACTACGAAGAGTGACTGATATATTAGGGAGAGGAATTTTCATAACCCAGTCCTCCAGTAAACTGAACAGTCAGTGTCTGAACACATGCAGGACTCAGCTTTTTGTGTGCTTCCACAAACAAGAGAAGTACCTGAGAAGTACCAGCAAGGGGACATGCCAGCAGCCCTACTCATCACTTTGTGCTGGCTGCTTCTATTCCAGCTGCTGAGTGACATAGCTGCACCAGAAAAACTGATCTTACTGCACTACGTGGAGTATCTGCCACTATCAATAAAGATCCCAAGAACTACTTCAGAAAAGTTTCACAGGGCAATGACAACTCCTGTTTTTCCTCTTTGTTGCACTTGCATAGTCCAATGAGATTTGCTGACTAAAAACAAAATCTGGTGCAGGATACCTGCGTTTATACAATTAATGCACTACCATTGAAGAGAACCTTCACCTTGCTGAGGGCCTCATCTTTAACAACGAAGACAAGTTCACCTTCCTAAATTGAATATCCTGTATTCAGATAGTATATGACAGATATCACATGTGAAGTGCCAACCAGGGCAATTTCTGAGGTCTGACTCCTAAGCATCTACTTAGATTTACAAAGGAACTTTACAGAAAATGACTATTTTGGTTGCATTTCCAAAAAAACTCCATGAAAACTGAAGGCTGAATAGGAGAATATCGAAATGGTTCTAAGACTGGAAAATGTGGCGCATGGAAGACTGATTGCCTTGAAATTTCACAACTTCGTGTAAGCTTAGAACCCTGGCAGGAGGGGTGATGGCATCTTTCACAATACTGAAAAACATCACAGGATGGAAGCTGAAATCTGCACCAAGGCTCCTGGGGACTGCCTGGGGCACTATGTTCCAGTACTTATGGAGCTTGCTTCAGATTCCCAAATACTCCACTCATTCTAATGTCNTCCAGTGCCCAGCCACCCTCTGGGTGAAGAACCTTCTCCTGATACCCAGCCTAAACCCTCCCTGGCACAACCGAAGGCCATTCCCTCGTGTCCTGTTGCTGTTCACCAAAGAGAAGAGATCAGTGTTTGCCCCTCCTCTTCCCCTCATGAGGAAGCTTCAGACAGCAATGAGGTCTCCCTTCAGTCTCCTCCAGGCTGAACAAACCAAGTGATTCCTCTTGCGGCTTCCCCTCAAGGCCCTCCACCATCCCTGTTACCCTCCTTTACATGCTCTCTTAACAGTTTAATGTCTTTCTTATACTGTGGTAATCAAAACGTGATTCAGATCTGCTCCAAAAAGCTGAGGGCAGTGCAAGAGTCACGAAAAATTGAGGTCATGAATCTCTTAATTTCTTGTAAGACCTCTCTGCTTCTAGAGTCAGTATCAAAAAGGATTTTTTTCTATTGGGATGTAAGAAAAGTAAAAATTCTTTACTGCTAGACACAAAGAGAGCACTTATCTTACCCATGGTACGTGGCCTGCATTAGCGCTGTCCAGCCATGCACATTATCCTGTTTATCAATATCAGCCTTTTTCTCAACAAGGAGCTGAACAAGGGGCAGCTGTCCAGTTACAGCTGCAATCATTAAAGGAGACGCACCGTCAACATTGGTAATATTAACCTGACTCAGATCTTCATCAATTATCTCTTTAACCAGCTGAAAATTTCCTGCAAAACAATGATAAAACATAATCTAAATGTTAGTTAATTAGTACATCTTCTAACCTACATTTAATTACGTGAGGCACTATATTTTTCTCATTTTCTCTACCTGTACACTTAAGGTGCAATCCCATTACAAGAATTATTTTCTGAAATGAACGAGCTAGGAAGGCTGTATGAACTGCAGTGCATCCTCATGTGAAGACACAAATAAGAAATATTTCTATTAAATTGCCGTAAGATAATGTCACGCAAGGAAAATTGATGATGCTGAGGCACCATGATTTTTCCTTCAAAGATCCCTGTTTCATTCCCACGGGCTGCAATCACAGAATCAACGATTTTAGAATCAAAGTAGGTGGGTACAAAGGCACTCTAAAAGGTGGTGGAGGCCATCCCTTGCCTTAAACAGGTAGAATAATGCCCTGTCTCACACTGACCCGTAAGTTCCTCTAACATAGATAGTTCACTGATTCTAAAAATCTTTACTGATAGAATTCCACAACCTCCCAAGGAGTTTATTCCAGTGCTCAACCTTCTTATATTCCAAATGATTTTTTTTCCTGCCTCCAGTATTTGAAATACACCTCCAATACAAAACTTCCCTACTCCTTGCTCAAGAGTAAAGTTGTTTGTTGTCATTAGCTTCTTTACAATGTTGTCATTAGTTCTTTAAAACTTAATCTAATTTTCAGGTTTCCACATAAAGGAGCTATTAGCCATTTGAATTCTTGTCTAGATTAGGAAAAACAGCATGTAATAGAAATATGTTACTGAACATATTTGAACAAGGTTTGGGTTTTTTTCTAAATCTTGAAGTAGGACCGCTTTTTAAAAACATATGAAGTAGTCAGGATTACCTTAAACAGAGAGTTTAAGCTCATCTATGTACTGTATTTTTTTGATGTCCTGTGGCAGGCAAAAGTAGGGAAGAAGATAAAGGGGGAAAAAAAAATCTCTGTGACTGTGTGTACCACCACAAGAACAGGGCAAGAACAAACAAATCATCAACTGCCATGCAAATGGAAAAATGTTCACCTTTAAAAAAACCCTTCAGATGGTAAACTGCTTCATGGCATAGGCTGCTTTCAACTCAGTCACAAGAATGAACATTTTCCTTGGAAAGTCAGTCAGAATCCCAGAAAAACCCTGCAGCCACTTGAATGGACTCACTGAAACTCAAACCCACCAACGCCACTCAGCTAATTTCTTGGAACAGGAATGATAGAAAAGCACAGAACTACTTTTTGTATGTTCCAATTTGGTAGAAGACAGCTGGCGGCTTTTTTAACACTGACCCAGAGCACAGATTTTGTTAAACAGAAACCCTGGAACCTACAGAGACACCAGAATTTACTTTGAACCCTGGACACTCCTTAACCTAATGAGGCTGCTTTTTTACCAGTGCTGCCATCCACAGCCAAGTCAAAAAGCCAAAAGCCAGTGTGCTGACCAGCATTCATGTGGCCCCTCCTATGATACTTCTTCTGACCCAGCACTATCATCTGTAAATCTCAAAAATCACAGGGGTGCAAGAAGGGCACATGATCACTCTAAAAATCTAACAGACTTGAGGCTTTCCCAGGAAGATGTTTCAGTAGCTGACATGTGAAGAATGGGAACAGAAAAATCATGTCTCCCATGCTAGTAAACAGACATGCTCTGAAGTCAGAAAAACTAGACAGGGTGGAAGAATCATGGCAGTACCTACCCAGTTTCAAAGCATGAAAGACATCAGGTTGCCTCTTTTCTGCATCTGAAAGAAATATAAACATTTCTATTAGCAATCCAAAAAAAGAGCAAAAATTTCTATTAGAATTTTTATAGAAAAAAACTATTAAAATTGTAAAAGTCCTATAAAACATAAGTTTAGTCATACATTTAGTAAGAACAAAAAAAGTATTGGCAGCTTATTTATTACCTTAAGGGAAGAATAACTCACCTGTATGGTTGTCTGTGTAGAGCTAAAGCTAGAAACTATAATAAGGCACCAGCACAGGCTTTTCAATTTCCGTTCTCCATCAGGAAATTGTATGTGGAAACTCTTTTGTTTTCTGCCTGGAAGTCTAAAATATCCACTAAAGAACTACGGTACAGTTCTGCAATCTCGTAAAATCCCCTGTACAACACTGAACACTCAAATAGTATGGGATTATTTTGAAAGGTGACTCAAAAGGGGTTTTACAAGCTGCTCCAGTTTTATTTCCTCTTGAGTATTTCCAGGTTAATTTGTAAAGGTCACAAAAATAATAAGTGTCAATTTAATTACATAGCTTGCTACTTGTGAATTAATATTCATCTCCCAGATAACCATCCCCATAATAAGAACTGTAATTATTACAGATTGTAATATTTTGAGTGAAGAATCATTCTTTTTACATGGCTTAACAGTGCTTTGAAACTTCTGACATTATATAAGATGAGGAAAAAATAGTGACATATTTTTCACCTTCCACTCATGTCAGAAAATACTGTCCTCTATCTTCCAAATTATTATCGACAAATTATTACTACAGAATCAATGGGGTAACAAAATTTTATGGAAAACAAGGAGACACTGAGAGATTTTGTGAGCCCAATTCTGGCATTTTTATGAAATACAGAAAAGGTTTATGTTCACAGATTGACTCCAAAGAAAGTCAAATTAATATGCTGAACAAAAGCAATCACTGAAAAGCCCAAAATACTCCAAGAAACTCTTATTTTAAGACCAGAAAAGAGAGTGATGGGTCCTACATTTTCTCCTGACTCAGAAACTGCTCTTATAGAAGGAAATGTGTGTATGTGCTAACTACTGTAAAACAGATTTCAAAAGGCTAGTCTAGGAAAGGACCAGGCTCCATTCTTGCCATGTGAAAACTCTGGAAGAGAGGCAGCTTCTCTGGGTAAGCCTTAGTAAGAACAGGGACAGAAGGCAGGTAACACTCAAGGCCACTCCAGGTAGTTCTGAATTTGCTACTGAGAACAGCTGTGGGAAGAGAGCAGCTTTCTCCTAGGAGGCAATTTGCCCTATCTATGGCAATGGATCAGAAGAAAAGTTCCTTTTTTCCTGCCTTCCATATGACAGAAATTATCTTTCTTCTTCATAGGATATTCAAGATTCCAGTGCTAGAAGGAGACTGAAGTATGGTCAAAAACCAGTGCAGAAATTTGTGTGGAAGAGTAATGGTTTTACTCCCCTCTCTGCCCATATGAGTCACTATCCTGCTGATGGAAATTCCCACTCAGCACAGGTAACAAACATTAATCTGATTTAAAGCAAGTCCAGTCTTCTCACTTAAAGAGAGTCCTTCAATACTTTAAGTCATATGACCACAGAAGGTTTTCAAGATTCATAAGGCCAACTCTGCCTGCACATACATCCTGTACATGCAAACACATGGACACTAGAGAATCCTATGGATCTCTGATTCTGTGTACTGTAACCAACTGATGTCTGCTCCTCAAGAGACTGGTCATGAGCAAACCTCTACAATGAATCAGTTCTTCCTGGCAGCACGGCTGTATGAAAGCTCTAGAGTTCCAACTTAACCTCTAAATAAATATCTGAGTTAACACCTTCTTTACAGCAGAAACAGATGTCTGATTTTTGTTCTTACTTCTTCAAGTACAAAGGAAGCTTGACTTGCAGGAATGACACCAAATCTAGACAACAGTTTTGGACATGTCCACATGGCAGTGGAAAATGATCTTTCTAGAGCTAGCCACATCCTTATGTTTTATAGCAAGCAGTCTGAAGCTGGAAAATCCAGCTCTTCTAAACCCTCTTGTTAAGGAGTTCCCAGAGCTGGTTTACATAAATATCTTGAAAAGCATCTCCAAAACAGCCACATACAGACAGGAATCTTATCCTGCTAACACGGAAAAAGTCTGCTGAAGTTAGACACTCATACCTCAGCTGAAGTAGGTGTGCCTACTCCAACATTTTCAAAATCCAGCTGCAAATTACAAAGAACATCATGCCCATACAAAATATGCTCCTCAATTTCTAAATACACAATCAGACTGCAAGAAAGTGAAACAAAAAAATAAAATTCCATACCTGCCTGAGGCCTGATTGTTGTGAGAGATTCCAAATAGTCCTTCATGTCTTTGTGTTTAAAGCCAACAGAGATTTCAAAAGGTGTTTTATGTAGTACATTCAAGTGATCAGGATTGGCACCCTTCTCCATGAGCTGCTGTGCCAAGCTCACCTTTCCACTAACAGCTGCCAGCATTAAAGGACTCCAGCCCATCGTCTTTAGAGTGTAGTTACAATCAGCTCCCCAGTCTAGCAACAGATGTACCACTGCCTCATGTCCATGCTGAGCAGCTGCCATCAGTGGAGTGATATCAGGAAGGTCGTCTCTGCTGCTGTTGAGTACATTTGTGCTAAAATGGTCATAATTGTCCACAAAAGCTCCAGATTCCAGCAACAATTTCACCATGCTGACGTGACCACCTCTGGAGGCCATTGTGAGGACACTAGCTCCTAACTTGTTCTGTGCATTGAGATCAGCACCATTCTCCAGCAAGATGTGGGCCACGCTTAGATGTCCAAACCTTGGGAGAGAGAGATACGGAGGAGAATTAACACCCTGGATTGCAAAAACCAACATACTCTGAACCTAGAAAACTTCAATACCAAATTTGCCTTTTGACTAATACACGCACTGTGAGAGATCATAGATACATCTCTGAATGTAACAATGGGCACCTTGCTGGAGGAGAGTAATCATCAGCTGAGGACTGTAAACTAAACCATTCCACATGTACCAGTAACCACGCTCATAAAGCAGGCACCTACTGAAGAGGATGGTCTGCTCAAAGCAGCAAAGTGCCAGCCTCATTTTCTACTGCAGGGCACCAACTCATAACTTCCATGAACCAGAGTGTCACTTTCATCCTCTTATTTCCACATTAACGGATCAAAGCCAGTTTGTTTCCAGGGATCTTTATTAAGTAGCCTCATTACTATTGAACAACTAGAGTAAAAACTGCCAAGAGTCAGTGCTAACTAAGGAAAAAAAAGATCATTTTATCAACCAGAGAGTCTTTTATATCTGCATTATCCCTTGTTTTCCAGTTGTGAACCATCAATGAACTCCCAATGGAAGAAGACTCAGTGAATACAGATGTACCCATGAAGCTCAGAGAAGAACACGGTGAGTGGCCATCACTGTTGTAAAGTTAGCTGAACTTCCCTCAACAACAGACTGACCAGAGGTGATCTTTAAGAGAAATGGCTTATCAGCAGAGTGGGACAACTGGCCATGAGAATGGCCTTCTCTAAAACAATCAATGGAAAGTATTCTGCTCCTCAGTCAGACAGACCAGCATGGGAGAAGTGTCTACATAGTTCAGCCCAACACCGAACACCAAATCTGAGCGACCAGAAGATGAATTTTAAGAAAGTAAGGTGCTTGAGTTGGCTTCCAACCACATATTCCTTCCAGATAATTGGGGATACCCAGTGCATAAGTTTACACAAGCAGGCAGACTTTTGTGGCAGAACAACCACAAACTCACTCAGCTAGAATGCAGAGAGTAAGTTTATTTGTTACCTCATGAACCTGGGGATCCCCAAAGCAATACACAGGCAGAGATACACATGCACACAGTTAATTTTATGCATACATGCTACCTCCTGTCCAATTGCAATAGAGCTAATCACAGCCAGAAAATTAAACAGCTGCATAAGTCTGAAGCCTACCTTTGTACACATACTGTGTTTCCTTTCTGGTTATCCATTAAAAAGAAAAGAGAAACATGCTCTTCTACTTTACGCTTTTCAGCCATATATACAGTACTTCTCAAATGTCAGCCAGTAATTTCTTGAAATCAGTGAGAGGGTTATAGTCATTCGACTTTATTGTTTTTGGGGAATGAGCGTATGGTTTTCATTAAGGGGAAAAAAAAAATCTAAAACTGTTCCGGCAACTTTTTCCCTTTTTTTTTAAACCTTCATAAAATAACCAAATTGTTGAACCTTGTCTTCCTTGTTCTTACTGGGAAACCAGCTGTGTGACTCATTCTTTGGGAACCTTCTATGGCCATTAATTGAAAAGAGAAATGTTGACTTTGAAACAGATTCTTTTTCCAAGAATCCAAGCATTTTAATGTTATGAAATAAAAAACAAAGACAAAAAAAAATCAACAAAAACCAAACAAAAAACCACCACCAGAACAACAAAAAACATTTCTTCTCTTGATTAAGCATTCAGTTATTATAGGACAGCAATGCCCTCCAATCCTGCAAAATATCCCTGTGAGCCCAAGGTGTGCTTGTAGGAATAAAGAGGAGCACCAACACCAGTATTAACAACATGGGAACCTCCTACAGCCCAGCAGTGGGTTATGCAAAGGACAGCATCACTGATGCAGAAAACAACCGTTTTGTCATTAAAAAACCCTAAGCAATTATTTTCCCTATCCTACAGCAAGCCACCTAAGCAAACATGGGCAAGTCAAGTGAAATTAATTGTTTCTGTTCACTTCAGTATGTTTTACGTCAGACATAGTTTTCAACAAGACACACACATACAAAAAAACCCAAACCAAAAAAACCCACGGAAAATTAAGTAAGGCTACATGCATATACCTATTGTCACAGAGGAGAGCAATGTTTCGTGTTCACGTTATCACCAATTTTGCGCTGGCTTAACCAAGAAATGGCATGCACTGCTTCAAACACCACACTCTTAACATGAAAAGTTTCTAATGCCCCAGGACACCACTTAGCCAATTCTACACTGGCCAGCCCCTGCTCACGCTCGCCCAGGGATGGGAACAGGTGACCACCCCGATCCCCCGGGACAACTCCGGGCTCCACCGCCGAGACCGACCGCGGCCTCCAACATGGCGCCCGCCCGCCCTCTCTCCCACGCTGACTCGCCCGGCGCTCCCCGGCGCTCCCGGGCGCCCTCCCTCGGCCCGGGCACCGCGCTTCGGAGGGCGAGGGAGCCGAGCGCCCGCAGCAGCCCGGGGGCGGGGAAGGCAGAGCCTCGGCGGCCCTCCCTCCCTTCCCCGCCCCGGGGCTGCCGCCGACTAGGCCGATGCTCCGCGGCGAAGTGGGATGGCGGTCGGAGACCCCCACCTCGGCGCTGATCCTCCCTCCCTCTGCCCCGTACCTGGCCGCTTGCATGAGCGGGCTCCATCCGTAGTGGTTCCTGCTCTGCACCGAGGCGCCCTTCCGCAGCAGGAACCGCACCAGCTGCTCGTGGCCCCCCGCCGCGGCGAACTGCAGCCCCGTGTTGCCGGCCTCGTCCGTGCAGTCCACGGGCACGGCGGGGGTCGGCGGGGACGGCGCTTCGCCGCGGGGCTCCGCCGCCGTCTCTTCGGGGCCGCACGACGAGGAGGACGGGGCCGCCGGGTCAGCGGGGCCGCCGCCGCCGCCGGG
>VZTT01042085.1:5125-28160 GCA_013400855.1 Buphagus erythrorhynchus | reverse complement strand
CGCCCCGGCACGCCGCCCGCCGCGCCCCGCCGCAGCCGCCGACCCCCGACTCCGAGCTGCTGCGGCGGCCGGTGTACGCCAAGCCGGCCCTGGACCCGGGGGCGCTGGGGGAGCTGGGCCGGGCGGTGCGGCTGGAGCTGAGCCCGGCCGAGAAGCGCCGCCAGGAGGAGAGCATCAGCCGGCACCAGATCAACATCTACCTGAGCGACCGCATCTCGCTGCACCGCCGGCTGCCCGAGCGCTGGCACCCGCTGTGAGTACCGCCGGGGACAGGTGGGGCCGGGGCAGACGCTGCTGCGGCTCACAGAGCCGCTCCGCGAACCGGAGTGCCTGCTGGCAGCGGTCAGCGCGGAGTGGTCGTGTCTCTCTCCAGTACCTCTCGCTCAGGAGCGTGGAGGCTTTTGGAAACTTTCCCATCACAAGCGCTCTGAGATCACAGCGTTCGCTCTCACAGTTAAGTCTATTGGTGACTTTGCCAGGCTGCCGCGCCTACAGAAGGAAGCACAAAGTTACATGTTGGTGGTGCGTGTGCAGGTTGTTTTCCCACGTAGCCCTGGCAGTGTGTTTTCAGTCCTTAAGCTACGCTGCTGTGCCGCGTTTCTCCTGCTGCTGTCCCCTGGGTAAGTCACCATGGGCAGCAGCATATTTTTTCAGTCACTCCCAGCTTTACAAATGTTACGCTTCCCAGACTTCAGCTGTGCATTGTATTCAAATGTCTTAAGACACATAGTTTAAAGGAGATTGTTTTATCAGCAGTTTTACCAGGAGTGAGCTAGAAATGGTGCACACAGAGGTAGGTAATGGTATTCTGAAGCGGGACTGTGCTTGATCCCGGACGCATAGTTGCTGGGACAAGTTACATTTACAAATTACATTTACAGTTATGACACCGGTGACAGATAAGGGCATAGGCAATTGTAAACGACGGATTAGATAGTGTTAGATGAGGTGGCTCTAGTTTACAGGCAGCTGTGAAGCCAGCGTGGCACAGCAGGTCTGACTTGTGCACTTACGCAAATACTCGGTGTGGCACTGTCTTGGGCTCTCCTGTGAGTGAGCTGCCGGCTGGTGAGAGGAAGGGCTAGCCAATAAGGGGATATGCTAGCCATCACAGGGGATGGGATGGAGCCACGGCTGCTATTGACTCCTCACAGCCCTCACTTCAAACACAAAACAACCTCACAGCTTGGCTTCAGCTGGTTTGTTTCGTTGCAACAGGTTTGTACGATATGATAGCAAAAAGCTGTGGAAAAAGCAGGGCTCTGGATCTCCCGTGCATTCACTTCACGCCGGTGTGTCCTGCCCAGTGTTTCACCAACTCTAATTGTAAGTGCTGAATCTAAAACATGAATCTTATGATGGCTTTCAAAAAGTTGAAGTGCAAATGTAAGGCTTTTTCATCATAAGCAAGTCTGACACTAGGCTTGTTTTACTTAGTTATTATTCCCCTCTTATAAGCAGTCTGTAGATCATAGGTCAAAACGACCATTTTAGTTTGATTTCCATGGGAACAATTAAATCATTTCAATGAGTTATTTTGGACTTCTGCCATTTCTCTATGACAGGATGTTAGCAGAAATGGAAGGTTACAGTTGTTGAATAGGGGACATTATAGATGGGTGTGGGTGACTATTCTAGAAATGAAAATAATTTAAATAGATTTTGCTACAACAGCAGACTCTTTTTGACTTGAATATATGGATGCTGAAATGACAAAATATATCCAAACCAAAAGAATCACAGAAGCATCAGTGACATAATCTCAGAGATAATTACCTTCTGAAGCTGGGGATGTATTGTACTGTTGGCAAGTGCTTCATGCCTTTGTGCATATTTAAATCTAAATTATGGCAAAAATGTCACAGAGCATCTCTCCAACTCACACAGCAAATGTAAAAACTTTACCAAAGGCAATTTTGTAATGAAGTGTTAATTCCTTCTCTCAAGAAGGAAGACCATGTAAGAGATTGAAGTGAAAAAAAAAATTGAAAAACATATTACCAAGCCCACAGCCATAGAAAATGCATTGCACTTTGTTCCAAGATAAGAGGTTATACAGTTTGAAATGTCAAGTCTAGGGATTTTTTTTTTTAAGGTGGTATGCTTGACTATTTATGACCTTTAATGAACATTTTGGTGATGGATGAGACAACAATGATGGGAAGTAAGTAGTAATGGTAGATGGCAGCTAGGCTTCAGTGGTCCACCAAAATGATGCAAAGGCTAACTTTTTAGATGTGATCACTGAAACAACTTTGGTACCAGAAGACCAGAAGGTGACAAATGCATCATTTTTTTAGTGGAGTCCCAGAAGAGAACCAGAGAACTGTGTGCTGGCAAGCCTTGGATCTTTTCCAGGCATCTTATCTACCAACTGTGGTAAAGGAAAGAATTAGTAACAGATGGGAGGGTGCGATCTATTGAGAAAGTCAACAAGGCTTTTGTCAAGGATGACGTGTCTCATGAATCTATTTGAGTTCTTTGAAGGTTATAATTATATGGATAAAGAAGTGTGTTGTTACTTGATTAAACAACTATGAAGTGATGTGGAAATTCCTTGCATTTATAAATAACCGAGTAGAAGCTGTGAAGCGTTTGTTTTGAGTTTTTCTGTTTTGTTTTGGTTTTTTATTTGTTTGTTTCAGGTTTTTTGTTTGGTTGGTTTTGGTTTTTGTTTGTTTTAAGGAGTGAAGAGTCACTGATAAAGTCCCACAGAAATCTGTGTCAGACTCAATACTGTTCAACTTACAGCATGGCTTTCATAAAGGAGTGACTAATTTACAGGTCTTCAACCTGAAAGACTGGTGGCCTGCTGGAAGTGTACCTCCTGCAGGGCTGCTGTAATACATGGTTGATGCATGAAAGTGGATAAAACAAATTCTGACACCTCCCTGTTCCAAAAAGCCATTTTTTGTAACGCATAAGGAAGTCCATCCACTAGAAAATTTAAGTGAAATATTCAGGAGATATTGACAGATACTATGCTTGGAGATTCTGGTCTGGGCTATGGGCTTTTGGTCTGTTTCAGTATATTCTTGTGTGTGTGGAAATTTTAGATACCAATAAAATGGGAGGATTGAAGAGAAACAGAGACAACATTACCACCACCTGGATGCCCCACTACTCCTTTTGACATTAATGTCCTCCCACACTGATCAGTGAACCCACTCTCTATGTGTGAATTGGTGAAATCTTTTGAATCCAATGAAAACTAGAGTTTTGCTAATAAGATAGAGAATATCTGAACCAGTAAGCTGTTAAATGTGATATGCAAAATGATTGCACAAAATGTTGCTGTATCAGAAACTGATGCCAAAAATCTTTTCCTACTGCTGCACATTGTACATTCTGGACCTGCAATGGGAACAGAAGTGTGGCAGGTATTTGCTAATATCTTTGTCTGGTAATACTGTACAGGAAGAGAGGAATAGTTTGGCTGAGATTACTCTCTCAAATAATGTATTGATTGATGATATTTGACTATGAATCCAGGAAGTTTCAAATTTAGATCTTTCTCCTACTAATATATTCCTGACAGTGAAAATATTCAGAGAGTCATTATTCCTTCTTGTTCCCACCACTGTAACTTGCTTTTTGATGATCCTGTTTCTATTGACCCACAGACCCAAAGAACTCAACAACTAGTGTTGTTTGCTTTAGACAGGTTCTGCTTCCTTTAACTGTCTGAGCTTGGCATCAGCAACTGATAATGTGTTTCATCACACAGAAATTCTTTAGTTTTATTGAAAGTATATATATAAACAAATTGTGTATAAGAAATCCTTAAAAATGTACATTTGGAAGAATCTTATGGATAAGAATGTAAGATACTAAGTAGTGATACAGTTTGTACAAGGCTAGAAGTGAAATAAGCCATAGGGTCAGAGAAGGATGGAGGTTGGAGGGAAACTTTGGGGTATCTAGTCCAACCTCAAAGCCTCCAAGGATGGAGATTCAACAACCTTTGAACACCTCTTTCAAGGCTCCATCACTGCCACATTGGTTTCTTTTTCTTTTTTTCCCCTGATCATAAGGTCGTCTGGATGGCCCAGCTTGCCTTCCCAATATCTACCCTTCATTTCTTGAGTTTGTACTCATAAAGGGAGCAACGATTATAGGAGGTTTAAAACCAGCGAGCCTCCTGTGTCAGGCTTTGACTTACTGAGGGCCCTGTTGGGGCTGATGCCCTGTAAGTGTGGTGTGATGGGCTCGGGGCCATGGGGTTTGGCTGCTGCCACTGCTCCGCCTTCCTCTCCCTACAACGACGCGTCTGCATTGTGTCCCATGGGGCTTCTCGTTGTGTGCTTGTTTTACAAGACTCTAGGGCTAGGCAGACAACTGATACATTCTCTTAGCCTTTTACAGCTTATTACAATGTGTAAGAAATACATTCCCAGTTTTTCTATTTGGGTTCTTTTAGATTAAGGGCTATTTTTCAAGCATTGTTCCAGATTTTAAACATTCTACTTTTTCTATTTTTTTCCTCCTTTCTATACTACAGTAGGGATGCATTGCTCACTTATTTTGGGGATAGTTTCTGTAAAAGCACCCAAGTTACCTTTTAGCTGCCTCTTGGTACAAAAGGAACAAGTCAGAAGTAGGCACTTTTGTGCCGACTCAGCATTTCATGTTGTCTCTTTCATGGTAGAAGCCTGATTCAGCCCTTGAGGCTCATTTTACTTGTGATCATAAGGAAATGGATTTTTAATTCTTTCCTGTCTTTCCTAAGTAGCCACAAAAGCCCCCAAAATATTGAATGTGGTCTGCATAGTATTTTTCAGCTATAAAAAACAGTTTTAGAGGTTTGTTCTTTAATTCTAGGTAATATTCTGTGTTTCAGAGCGATTCTTTATAAAATTCTTTTGTATATGTGTGATTTTATGTATATTTGTATGTACCTGTGCATATGTCTTTAAGTGTCTTTGTATAGATTGGTAGATATACACAAATGCTCAAATTCCTCTGTCACCATCATTCATGCCTATAATATTATTTATTTTGGAGGAATATTATATTTGACTTTAGCATAACAATCTTGTGCTAAGATTTTTCTGTCTTTCAAAATTGTTTTTCCTGTTTGTTGCCATATTTGAATTTGATTCTCTCAGAGTTTCTCTTTCTTCTATGGTTTGTTTTGTTTTCTGAGCTGTAAATACTAAATTATACCAGGATGTTTGTCTGATAGTATCTTGCTAACAAGTTCCCAGAATAAGCCTTGATACTAGATTTTGGTTTCTTTTCTACTCCAAAAATCACAGCTATTCCTGCCAGGAGTTTTAACCTGACTCTGCTCTGGGAAAAAGTTCAGCACAGCTGAGTGAGTGCTTTCCTCCTCAGCCCACACTGAGTGTCTGACTTCATCCAGGAGCTTCTCTTTCATCTCTTACCTAAAGGTGAAACAACGGCAGTAACCTTTTTTTTTTTTTTAATGTTGTGTATAGGAAATAGAACTCAAAGAACTCTTTGAAGAGGTGAGCTCCAGCAGCTTGACCTTTCTGGCGCATCCCTTCCCTCTAAACATGTACCTGATGGTGCAGCTGGCTTTGGCACTGGTATTCCCATGCTTTGCATCTGATCAGGAGACACAGCACACTCTTCTTACAAGCAAAGGCTTTGCATAAAAAGCTGAAGAGTGTGTTTGGTATAGGAATTTTGTAACACTATGGTCACTTGTTTGGTGTTAGGATTTTTTGGTTTGATTTCTGAGCTTTTCAGAAATATGTAATTGGTTACTAGTAACTATATTAATCATAATACCTTTCAGCCATTACTTTAGTGATAGTTGGCAGGATTTCTTTCATATATAAATAGGCTTTAGACCTTCAAACCAATGTTTCTCTAGGACATTTCATTCTTTCCTCATACAGTAAGTGGGGTAAAAATAATTCTTCCATATGTTTTTTTGTTTTGTTTTGTTTTCGTTTTTTTTTTTTTTTTTTTTAATAAGAAGGCTTGCATTTTAAAGCAGTACAAAATGAAGCAATCCTTCCACTATTGCTTTGATATTTAGGATATTTTGCTACTTTTGTTTCCTGTCATCTGTAAAAATATGTCACTTTTCTCTGTCATTATGCTTTTAACAACCCCCAGCAAATATTTTCCAGAAGATCTCACATGATTATTTTTCACCATTTTTCTTTCCAGCTTCTGGTAGACTTCCTCTAATTCCTTTGACATCTAAATTATTACTTGGTTTCAAATGATTTAATTTTTAAACTGAAAAAGTTCTCAGATCTGTGATTGATAGTAAACAAAATTTGATTTATTTATTTTCTTTTTAAATTCAAAAACTGCTTTTATTGTAAACAATTGTTTATAAGCATCAGGTGTGTCCACATCTTATTTATAGTGATGAATACAATGGCTTTTTTCAGTTATTGCTTTGCAAAATATTTTCTCTTGTCCTGAATGAAATTACTCACGCTAAAGTAAATTTTTGAATGTGGGTGTAGGAAATAGTATGTCTCTGTGGAAAGGTTAAATGTATCTCATTATCCTAGAAGAAAATTGAAAACATTTGAGCAAAATGTAACCACTATTTTAACAATATTTTGCAAAATAAAGCAAAAAACAAGTGTGTTTCCCCATTGTCACATGCAGAATTTCTTTCTCATCTGCACATCCAGAATCTGGATCAGTTAGGAAATTCTATAGCCTTTCTCTAACAATTTGGAATTAGAAGGCTCTATGGATTTCCTAAATTTGTGGATTTTAGGATACAGATTTAGTCAATTCTCCTACTTGGTCTTTCTGGACATTTTTTTTTTAATTTATTTTTAATCTGTCTTAAACAGATTTGCTTTCTGTGTCCACCTCCTCTCTACCACCTGACTTCATAACAAATATTTTCTTCTGTTTCAGACTTAGTGTCTTTCTTTCTTGCTTCTCACAGTGTTTGTATACAAGGCAGCCCAGCCCATTATTATCCGAAATCTTAAGACCGCTTTTGGCAGTCTGTCTTGTCAAGACCTTCTTGTCATTGGGAGAATCATTCTGTAGAACATTAAATAACCTGGAAAACTGTTTCACAATCAAGCCAGCCTCTGTTTCCAGAGACTTGGTCATATCACCGTGTTGTAGACTGTACAGGGATGCTTCCCCTAACATGGTTTGTTTCAGCAGATATAATTAAGAGAGCTTTTAGCCAGCCTGCTGGCCTGGGATGGGCAGTGGGGAAGTGTGGGCCAGCATCCTGAACTCACCTGCTTAAGTTCCAGCCTTGCCCTGAATAATCTGACCATTCTGGCAGTTATCAGCACCTTGCTGCTATCTGCTTTGCTAACCACACCAAGACACACCTTCTGTAAACTGTCAGTGCCTTTTTCTGCAATAGTTGAACACATGTGGCCTGTGTAGTTATGTAAAACCAGGTGGAGCCTCTCCAAGCCAAGATAAACCTTTTTTTATTTTTTTTTTAATTGAAAAAAAATGGACTGGCAGTTGGATCAAGGTAGTCTTATGTGAGGAAAGAAATTTGGCATGAAAAGTTGGGTAGTGTTTGGAGGAGAGAAGAATAATGTTTATTATATCCTTTGATTCCACTGAAAATGTTCCACTTTTGTATCCCAGGCTTTGGGTGGTGTTACTTTTGACTCCTGTGCTGCATTTTATCCATAGATTACTCTCTCACAGAGAGGGGTGAGGAGTGGATGTTCAACTATATACTCAGCCTGGAGTACTGTGAGGTGACTTACAAACCAGTGCTGCCACTGGTGTCATGCTGCAGGGCTTGGGATGCTTGTGGATGGATGTGCAGAACCCAAGGTGTGGCTTGGGCAAAAATAGAAAAGGGAGTGGAAGATCCCAGTTCTGCTGTGGCCTCTGCCATGGCTTTGGGAAGGTGAGAGAAGGAGGTGTTCTCTCTTAAGTGAAGATACTTGGCAGATTCCAATGCCCGCATTGATGCCTCTGCAGTTTATGGAGTGGGAATGAAGATTGTGAAACTAGATTGAGATGCCCGTGGATGCTGCCATTTATCACCATCATTTATTTACAGCCTACAAAATGCCACTTTTGAGCACACCTCTTACTGAAAGAGCAGTTTAAATCCTTGTTTTAACTGTTTGAATTAGGACAAGGAAAGGAGATTGTGTTACAAGCCAGCATGTCTGTGGCCCATCATAACAAACCCAGCCAGCCTGGTTCCTAGCCCACCATGTGAAAGCCAGCCTGAAGTAGGACCCTGGCAGTGTTTTCCAGGTGACACTGGGATGGGGCATATATGTCACATACTGTAGTCACATAAGCCAAATTAAATTAGCTTCAGCAGTGATATGTGCTGTTTTGACCTTCTTGAGAGAAGTTGCACAATCCTGAACTTGCCTAGGGCATTCACATTGAAACTTCAAACCCAGAACTTAGCAGTATACCTTCCAAAAGTATTAAATAATTTATGAGCAGTTTGTGTTCTTAACAAATCTTTGAAAACTCAGAGAACATTTCATATTTTTTTTTCTTAAAATATAAATAACCATGCATATAGAAGATCAAATTTGGAGATTAAAAGACTATTTTCCCTTTCTGTATCATTGTCACAGTTGTAGTGAAAGTCTTAAATAAGAGCATGTCAGCAACCATTCCTAATTAACTCATGGCAGTGTGCCCAGTGTGCACACATTCATGCTCCCTCTCTCTTTGTATAGATACACATCTCCGAGAGAAACAGCTCTTTACAGAGAAATAAATTGAGTGATTACATTAATTGACACAAATGTTCTTGAAAACAACCCATTTAATTTTGTTTAGGCATTTCCTGAGTGATGTCTCCTTAGTTTCTAATAAATAACCTATTGTAAAACTTGCTAACAGAAGACTTTGTAGTGTAGTAGACTCCAAGGTTAATTTATTAAACTTGTCAGCTGTTTACTCTCAGTTAGACTGTGACTTAAAAATGCAGTGCTAAAAAGGCAAAACCAAAACCTCACAGGAATTTGGATGCGTGATGATACACTTTTACATGTTTGGCTTCAGTTTGCATTTTGTGGACTTACATGTTTGAGTAGAAGCTGTCGAGAAACATAGAGAAAAGGTGGCACATAGCGAACGTGGTTTTGTGTTCAGGTACATACAGGCATTAGTTTTTCTTTCTACCCATCTAGAGATTTAAAGATTTATGGATAAACACATTTAGAATTCTAAAAGATAGATGTTGTCTTAGTGTGAATTTACCAGAAATACCAGAAGACAAAGCTTTTGTTCATTTTATGCCTTTCTTATGCCACAGTGATCAAGTAGGAGAGTCCCTGGAACACCCACCCAGTGTGGCAGAAGATGCCTGAGGGAAGTGGAGGATGATGCAGAAGCAGGATGCTACTGGAGCATTGTAGTGTCCCTGTCTCCTCCTTGGAAGATGGTTGGGGCAGTCCTGCCATGTTTTCTCTGAGTGTCACTCTGAGTGTCACAAGTGACACTCTCCGAGTGTCACAAGGCTTCTGCTTGTGCATTTTCTAGTGGATCTGCAGAGAGCAGGAGTGACCGGAGGGCAGAGACTGAGCAGGTGACACTCCTTTGCATTGCCATACCTATTGTGGTTATTATTCATTATATACCAGTGTTTGTCATTGAAATCTGAGTCCTGTTTAAAACTATATGCATTTATTTTGTTGCCTCTAGAAAAGCCTCTTGAATGTGTAGGCAACAGGTTTTTCCTCAGTGACTGATCCTGATATCTGATAACTGTTACCAAAATCAGGTTGACTAGAGATATGTGTACTTCTCTGAAGAAAATGAACCCTCTCAACATGCACAATATGCCATTTTAAATTTAGGTAATTGTTTATTTTAAAATGCATTTAATTATTACAAACCAGTGAAGTTCCTGTGATAGAATAAGATAAGGAGAATAGTGAAATAATGTTGGTCTTCAAATGCATTTACATTTATTTTCCATGCTTGGAAATGTCATGCTTACAGGCAACTAATTTCCTCATGTCTGTGTTATGCTTTTACCAACCATTTGGTAGTCATAATAACTAGGTTCAAAGTGATGTATCATAGCCAGTGGTAGGGACCATAGGTAGTTTACTGTAGTCATTTAACTTTACCCATAAAAAAGTTAAGCACCTGTTCCACAGTCAAACCTCTACAGACAAGAGGGAGATGGGGACCCACTGTGGTCTCTTGGGCTGTGCTGGATCAATGGCTTAAGCTGGATCTGTCTTTATGAACCTGCAGAGCCCAGATGATCAGTTCAAGAGTGACAGGTAGTTTTTTGGATGAATAATGTGAGATGTGATTAATCCTGTCTTAACATGATCCTCTCTATTGGGAAGGATGGTGTTACGAGTTTGAGGGTGGCACTAAAGAGCGCCCTGCTCAGAAGCCAAAAGCAGGTTGCAGTAGAGTATGCATAAATATACATTCCCAGTATCTGCAAAAACATATTTTGGGGCTGCTGTCACCAGCTGCTGTCATTTTACTGACATATTATAATTGATATGCATTTGTTTTTCTGAATAATCCAAAGTAGGAGTGAAATGATTCACTTGGAAAGTAGGAGCTGGGATACTTGGCTGACACATGGAGAAAGTACACCTTGAAGTTTGCAAATGTGAAAACAGAAGATGGGCTGCTAAGGTGCTTCTGTGGTAAACAGGAGTTGAGAAATGGAAAAGATGAGTTATGACCACTAGGCTTTAAATCAGGTTTCATACTTGTAGTGGTTTTTTTTTAAGTTTTTATTTCTTGTGAAGTGGTAATGATTAGTGTCCATATGCATGCCACTTAATTGTTATTCAGCAACACTTCCAAGTATTTCCGTTTCAGGGATTCATTAGTTTTTTGAAGATTTTCTTATGCTATAATTTTTCCAGGGTTTAAATGCTTTGGGTTTGTAATCTCCTGAATGGGATTAATTTTGAAGGCTTAGTGAAACTCTTTCATTACAGAAAGATAAGGAAAATTGTGCTTCACTTTAGCAACACTATTTGAGACTGCTAACAGTTGAGATCTTCTAGCAATTTAGCAAGAAATATATGTCTTGGAAATAATATCTCTGAGATAGACATGCAAATCTACACAGAAGTTGAATAATGTGATGACTTTTTTGTTTGTTTTTGTTTTTCTTTTTGTTTTTGTTTTTTGTTTGTTTGTTTTTTTTGTTTGTTTGTTTGTTTGTTTTGTTTTGTTTTGTTTTGTTTTGTTTTAATAGGGGGATCAGGGTACTGCTCAGGTCAGGGTGGCTGTTCTGGCCAGAAGCCTGCCCTGCTACCATGGTGGGTCACTTCTCTGCCCTCCTGTGCTGCCTTCCGCCACGGAGCTGTTAAATTAAAACCGTTTTTTAGTGCTGGCCTCTTTCTTGACTTTGGAAACCTAAGAAACATGTGCTCTGGTATGTTCTGTAGTAGGCTGACCTTTTCCTGCAGTGTGGGGTGTGCTCGAGGAAGGAGGCAGCAATGCACAGTGAATCACAAACAGTGTGGGGATTGCCTTGCTCTGTGCCAAATTAAGTTTCCCATCTCCAGCATGTAATTTCAGGCAAATCTGTTGAAGTCTTTAATCTATAATTAGACTTATAAGCTTCTTTAGACCTTTTGGGTTTCCTTTCTTTATAAGGAATACAGCATTATTATTCTATGAATCTTCCTGACATATTTTTCAAAGAATGCTTCCCTAGTGTTTTTTAAAATTATTTGTATTTTCCTTCAGTTTTCTGAAATGGGTTTGTAGGGATCCTATTTCCATTAAGAAATAAACTCAAAATTACCTGGTACAAATGACTGATACATATATGGATATTTGTTTTCCTGGCAGTACTGAGCAGAAATGTTTTTCAGTAGGCCAAAGTAAATATGTATTTCTAAAATTGGATTCATACAGTGGATCTTTCTGCATTAAAAATAAAGAAGTTAATTAAAATGTCACCTGTCACTCCTTTTCATTTTTTATGTGCCAATACATGAATGTCTAGAATAAATGAATGTCTAAATAAATCAATTCTATCACCAGATGTTGGTGTGAGACAGTTTCCTCTGTGAAAGCTCCTCAGGACAAGTTACAGCCTGGAGGGAAAGGCATTTTTGTACTTCACCACATCAGTGTGTGTGTCTGGGTGTACCTGCCTATGTGTTTATGTCTGTATGCATGGGTGCATACAGCTTTTGGGTGCCTCCTTTGCCCGAGTGCCATTTGTCCCTGCTGCTTCCTCATTTTCATGTATTTATTACAGAACTACTCTACAGATTTTCTGCTTTCCTCATAAGAATTTTAATTTTAGGCATAATCAGATTCAGACTTCTTTTCTTTCTGTACAATGGATCTTAATAGATACTGCCTAATCTTGAAAGAAAACTTTAAGCTTTTTTAAATTGCAGACACAGCAGCCTTAAGTTTGTTAAAATATTCTCAGTGTGCTATAGATAAGCAGTTTGCTTTTAATGCCATTTTCTTAGAGTTTTGGGGAATTTTTGTGCCCCTAAATTGACCTAAGGGATTTTCCTGTCACATTTTCTACTGATCAGTTTTAATTTCCCCTTTCAGCTCCCCATAGCATATATTCTGGAGGACTCACTGCTTTTCTGTTTTGGTAGGAGAGATGTCCTTCCTACTTTGGAATCTGTTGTGATTTAGCAGTCTACAGAAGTTGAAGTCTGTCCTTCTGCCCCTTACAAGCCTCGGTGACTCCAGGCAATGAAAACTGCCCATATGGAATGCTCTAAGCCAAAAGGAGAAATTTTAGAAAATGCCATCGTTATTTGAAAATTCTTCTAAACCAGGGGATTCTTTTAAGAATTTATACATTTGGCTCAGCTATAAGTTTCTTGGCATCCTTATGTTCATTTAGGGAAGTTCATATATATATTTATAGGAAATACATTCTGGAGCTTAATCCAAAGGTTTGCAAACTTTCTGGCTCTCCATCGAGCCAAACCCATGCATTTCTATATCTGTTTTAGGTTTTCGTGGATTTCACTATTAGATTTTGCCAATTGTGTTGCTCTCCAAATTCTGCTTCAGTGTACATACATTTCAATTTTGTTGCTGGTTGCTTGGTTTGGGATTTTTTTCTCTTTATATGTTGCTGTTCCTTCACAGTTATATTTTTACTGTCTAGCACTTGTTCTGTTTTCCAAAGCAACAGTTAACACTAGTTTATGTTACTGTTTTTACTGCACTTAGGTTTTATATTTATTTTATTTTTTTTCCTTTAATCTGAGGCACATTTTGGCCATTGCTTGTTCTTCTATTTGACATTGTGCAAAGACAGCTACTGCAGGTACACCAGCCTAGAATACCTCCTATTATTTTTCTTTTTAGACCTTTCAGTAGTTTGCAGAATTTTATTCATACTGCTTCTGTGGAAATAGAACCTCTGTAGGAGCAACTTCCTAATGTCTTCTCATACAATTTTCCACACACATGCAGTTCTTTTAAGATCCTTTCTGTGTTCTTGCTTGCAGTTAGTAACTAGCATACAAATGGATTTGAGAATTGTTTCCTGAAAATTAATAAATGCTTTTACACTTGTACTAAATGTTATTCCCCCTTTACAGATGCAGAGAGAAGAAATATGATTATTATAGCCTGCCAAAAACCTCTGTTGTGATAGCTTTTTATAACGAGGCTTGGTCAACGCTTCTGCGAACTGTTCACAGTGTTCTTGAGACATCTCCGGATATACTTTTGGAAGAGATTATCCTTGTAGATGATTACAGTGACAAAGGTAGGAAAAATAAGTCTAAATAATACTGATTGTTGATGGGCTTTTTGGTCAGCCAGTTCATAGGAGAAAAAGTTATGTTGTTCAGGTCACATACTAGAAAATTGTACAACAAAGGCCTCTCACTGAAAAATAGTTTTTCTTGTAGTGTGCCAGTGAAAAATTTGGCTTATGGACCAAATTTAGTTTGGAATGGGAAAGCACATTTGCTGTGTTGCAACATGAGTGCTTGTGTGTATAGATAGACTACAGTCTGATCAGACCACTTCAGGTTTCCTGAATTGAGCAAGTTTCGATTGCAACAATGCTCCCCTGGTGCCTCATATAATGACAGTGACCTAATTCTTTGGTCTTGTTTGAGCAGCAGGACATGAAGGCAATGCTGGCATTTTCCACCACACATGAATTGTGTTAAGAATAAAACTTTTATACAGAAAGTCTTAAGTAACATTTGAGAAGCGCTTATCAATCTGGGAATGTATTACAGAGGTAAATGTGAAACGTTCAGTTTCTTAAAAGTGATCATGATTTGTGTCCATCCAAGTTCTGTGCTTTTTTCATGTCCTTTCTAAGCATGTATAGCAGAATCTGACTTCAAAATGCCACAATCTTTAGAGCCCTACTATAAGCAATGCACTAGTGAGGAGAGAGCTTCCTATAGCGTGACATAAATCATTCCAGCCTGTATGATTTCCTCTCTTTTTGGTTTGTTACAGAACATTTAAAGGAGGCTTTGGAAAACTACGTGGCTGGCCTACGCAAGGTGCGTCTCATCCGCGCAAGTAAGCGAGAGGGGCTGGTTCGAGCGCGGCTGCTGGGCGCGTCTGTGGCCAAAGGAGACATCCTAACGTTCCTGGACTGCCACTGTGAGTGCCACGAGGGCTGGCTGGAGCCACTGCTGGCAAGGTGAGCTTATACTCTGGGCTGCTTTTCTCTCCCTTTGGAGAAGAAGGGGCGAGACAGTTTGGCCCACTTCTGCAGTGGAAAAATGACTCATGGTTCACCAAAGGTTACTGCAGTCTCATCCCTGAGGCACTGCGAGTGTTTGCTGTTTGTCTCTTGGCTCTGGGAAGCAAATAGAAGTGTGAAAGAGCACAGCATGGTGGGTTTTTTGCCCTTTTTGTTTTTTTTTTTTGTCCCAAACTGCTCTTTTTCTTCAGACAATGGAAAGTTTTGGGTTTCAGGAAGACAAGTCCAAGACAAGTCCACACCTCCAGCTTTGAAACTACCTTGGTGAAGGAGGCTACTTCTGTCAGCCTGGGTGGTGGATGAGCAGAAGATTTGGAAAGATGTGTGCCCTGCAAAGCAGTGTTTGCATAAGCAGATTGGAATATGAGTCAATAAACTCCATCTTCTTAGCCCTGAGCAAATCCACCTTTCCAGACTGGTTCTGATATAAAGGATCATGGTGTAGGATAAGGAGGAGTTAATATTGTGTCAACACTGACTCTTACTTGGAAACCATCTGTCCTGGGACACTGTACTTTATGCCTGTAGTCTCTTGTCTATTCTGCAGATCCATCAGGCTGTTCAGAAAACTTCCTTTAATTAAAAGCAAGCAAACAAACAACAAAAACCGAAGGAACCTTCCCACAACTCTGACAAAAAACCCCTAGAAACCAGAATACTAGCCTTCGGTTACAGCTGAGAATATTTATTGTATTCTTGAAGCCTCCCCCATGTGTAGCCAGCAGCCATACACGCCCTTTTGTTGCTATGGGTTCAGCCACTGGTACCTCACCACAGCACCTGCTGCTCCTGCATCCCATTACAAGGCTCTATTGCTTTTTCCCCTTTTGCTAACAGCTCATGGCTTTACCCCCTTGGATGCCATTAGCAGATACTGATAGATACAGGACCTGAATCAGACTTCCTAAATATGGTATATAGAAAACCAGCTCTCTTTAAAACATAATTAAAAGAAAAAGCATTTCCTCAAGGCCAGTGTTTTGATTTGGATCCTGTTAAAATTCCCACCAGGTACTGTAGACTACAGAAAAGGACAAGAAAAAACAGCCCTAATACAAACTGGAGAGAGACTTCCAAAAGCACATAGTGTCTTGATGTGTGTGAGTCTCTCTGATTCCTAGTGGGACTCTGTTCTCAAATTTCCCATGTCCCTTTGAAATTATATCTAGAATTCTGTTTCAATTCTTTTTGTTTTCTTGTAATTGTCTTACTTACCTTGTTTCTAAATTTCACACCGAGTGTATTCCAGGTATCTGTGGGCTAACTATGATATTGTGTAGAAGGGAAAAGAGCTAAACATCAAATCATGATCATGGGATTAACAACTGTCCCCTGAAGAAAGTGTATGACGGGGAGACGATTCCGTGATTTCTTCACTTCTTTAGCGCACCACTAGATGGCAATCTTGAGGAAGGATTGCGATTTATTTAAACTAAATGATCACCACCTGTAAAAAGGTAGCCCTCTCTGGGAATTCCTGCCACTCTTGCTGCAGATGCAGACGTACATCTCTAAGGGGTTTTTCTGCATCATATCTAACTCAAATGTGTGGCAGCAATAGAACAAGTGTTAGCATTTTGCAGTGCAAACAGTTGTATTTGTAAACTGCCTGTGCATTGTACCATCTAGTTAATTCTTAACTTACAGAAAAGGTGACGGATTTTCACTCACTTCCTTCCTTTCATAATTGAAATCATGTGCCAGCAACCACTTTTTACTTATTTTCCTACTTGTTACAGGAGGAGCAAAATATTCTTACATTTTGTGGTTCATATGTATCATTTTCATTGCTTTGCACAATGAGGATTTGTACAAAGTTTTATGCAAGTGAGACAGGAGATAACAATATTTGTGTAAGCCCTTTTGTGTGCTCTATCAAGCAAGATCTCAACGGGAGATCATAAAGAAGAAAACAGCTGTTTCATATAATCCCTCCAGCAACAAGAGGCCATTTCACACTTGCAGAAGTCTTTCTCATCTCAGACAATTCTACTTTGGAATTTCTGCTGTTCTCTGCTGCATTTAACCACCACAAGCTACTGTAATTTCACAGTATGAGCCCTTGGTCAGTCTACAGGTTTTTGGCCTAACAATTCCATGAGGACTGAGCTCCCTTTGAATGACAGATGCACTGCATCGCTTACTTGTTTGATATAATAATGTGTTCAGTTTTCCTTCACTTCTGAAATATGTAAATACAAGATGCAGGGCTAAAGTGCATACCTACATCTTTAAGTCAAACAAGTTACTTAATTTCACTGAACTGTCAGGGGATGTCTAACACCAGAACAGGGAAGATGCTAAACAGTGATTTAGGAGAAAGACCTTGGCTTGACCTTGTGTGCTTGAAGTTGCTCCTAGGACTAAGGGAAGCTATTCTAGAAGGTGAGGAGAAGGCTAAGAATCCCACTGCCTACTGTAAGGATGAATCCTTTTGGAAAGGAATCCTGAAAACCGTGCATGGTCTTGAGAAATGGGAGGAAGGGAGTTTCTACAAACTCCTTGTAGAAGTAGACCTGAAAGAAATGTAAAGCACTCTGATGTATTCTTAGTGTGATAAAGATGTTGTCTATCTTTAGGTCACTCTTAGTGTTAGGAATGTCATCCTGCAGTGCTATCTTGTTTCTCCTTTTCATCTCCTATATTGCCAGGATTTTTGGAAGCCTCATTCAGTTTCATTTTTGGAGGTCTAATTCCCATGTTGCAGGTTTGGTTCTTCCTAAGCTCAGGGCTTCTTTTTGAGTTAGTGTTACAGTACTCAGTACAACACTTGCAGATGATCACAGTGACAAGAAAAGCCATTACTTCAAGGGCCAAGAGTCTGGCTGGCTTATTATTCATCATTGCAAAACTATGCAATCAAACTGCTCTCTAAAACAGCTACTTTTACAAAAGAAAATGGACATTTTTTTGTTGATAAACTGATGCTGGCTATGGCAGCCAAGGCAGATGCTGAATGTGTTATCTCAAGCCATCTGGCATACCTTGCTTCCACCATCCAGGAAGGTTGGTGCTTGCCAGCAGAGTCCATCCTGATACATCCTCCTGATGATCCCCAGCAGGAAAATGGGGATTATTCTTGTATTGATTGTATCATAATTTCCTTGTTATTGCAGCATGAATTGAAAAAGAGCAAAAGTTCATGTTTGGTATTGTAAGCATTCTTCATTCTTGTCACCTCTAGTTTTTTATTTTTAGAGAAGTTTCTAATGGAAGCCACTCTTTTGTTTAAAAAACATACCAGGATTGCTGAAGAAGAAACAGCTGTTGTCTGCCCTGTTATTGATGTTATTGACTGGAACACATTTGAATACTTGGGAAATGCTGGTGAGCCACAGATTGGTGGATTTGACTGGCGGCTGGTCTTCACTTGGCATAGTGTCCCTGAAAGAGAACAAAAACAGAGAAAGTCCAAGACCGACGTGATCAGGTTAATTTTTATGCATCCTATGAAACTGTGAATATGTTTTTGATTTCAACTGAAAATGCCAGGTGCTGAAAGATATTTGGGAAATGATTGTATTACTAAAAAGTATATATTTTGTTTAGTTCCCCATTTTTATCAAAATAGCTCCTGTTTGCCATGCTCCTGGAAAAAATAGTGCTCTAAAAGCTGAAATTCCTGTTTCATCTTCCATACGGAAAACCTATTACAAAGTAGTCTCTTGATTCCTCTAAGCAAACTCTTACAGATGCTTACCAGCACATGGAAAGAGTGTAACTGATTAATTAACATTGGAGGGTGTCCTCTGTGCCAAGCAAAGAGCTCCATGTTTTAAAAAAAATGTATCATGGGCAATGATGAAAAGGGTAAAAAATCACCAACCAGTAAGAAGGTAAAAGTAGTTATGAAGATATTTTTTCTATGCTGTAATGATAGTTCCAGTTCACTGTGCTATTTTCAAAGGTGAACCATTTTGCCAGTTCTTTACTGGGGTGAAAGAATACAGCTCTATCCACCATGGTTTCTGTGAAGGGCTAACTCGCAGAGCTCAGGCCAATGTCTTCATTATGGGTGTTAGTTTTGTTTTATTTTAAGACAAGATGCCATCAATTGGTATTATTTGTCACTCTATGCTGTATTTTTAGGAGAGATAAGAGACTAGAACAAACAAGGCATCTGGAAAATGGGGCTCCATGTTTTGATCCTGCTAGACAAGATCCTGCTAGCTGAGGATCTGCTATGTTCAACCTAGCCACATCTGCTATGGAAATCGCTGTATTTCAGCAGTTTATTGTAGTAAATTAACCTGTTTGGCATTTTCAATACAGTAATTTTGTTAATAAATTTATCTGTTATTGTATAGACCACAAAAAATACGGAATTATTAATTTTTCTCAGTCTTTTGTGAGTTGCTTATCATGATATTAATACCCAGTATTTCAAAAATACTAATGAACTTTTTTCTAAATGGGAAAAGTGAGGTAGTAATTGTTTCTTTCTCAGCATATGTTAGTCCACATCCTCTTAAAAAAAATACAAATAGAGTAAATATTTTTAAAACATTTAGTTCACATATGATGCTTTTTTTTCTTCATGATAAGAAGAATTGTCTTTGACATGCCAAGAGGAAAATGATGAGGGATAAAGTTTCATGGTAGCCTGAGGACTGTGAGCTCGACAAGCATCTGGAGAAAGCAGCAGTGCTTGGAGTGGTTTCACAAACAGCTTGGTTTGGAAAGATGAGATCTGGGGGGAGACAGAAGGACTTAACTGGTTATGGAGTGTGTTTTTTTTCCTTCTGTCTTGTCTCATCTCATTCCATTCTTTGAAACAACATATGACACTGTGAGACAGTGTTGCTTCAAAAAGATAGCTGGTAAAATTAGTTTTGACAGATTAAGAGTAATTGATCATGCATCTAGCTTTTGTTAATATTTACCTTAACAGCAATTTAGTAAAATTCACATAATGTCAGCTGAACTTAGCTCTAAAAAGCATTGTATACTTGGCACTTTAAAGAGAGTCATCCTAAGACTGTAAACAATAAGGAACAATATTGAACAAATACAAATTTATGTACATGTGCACACTCTACCCTACTGGAAATACATTCCTTAAGTGTCCTGTCACACTGGGCCTTGTGATCTTCAATGAGGACCCAGTCATGTCTCCTGATTTTTTTTTTCCCAAACTTAGTAAAAAATTTAAGAACATACAGGTGGGTAGATTTTCTTAAAAAGAAAACAAATCTCTTTAGGGTCTATATTTACATAGTAATTAAAGTCTGAGTTTTTTCAATTTATATTAGTGGGATCAAGAATGCTGTTTTTAATTACTAAAGCATAAGTATTTTTTTAAATTATTGCTTAAGTAAAATAGATAAGGATACAGCACTTAGAATTTCAGAGCCAACTAATACAGTTCTGCCACAAAGAAGCTAATGTTCTGTTATGTGAAGAGGCTCTTCATTTACACACAAAGACACTGCAGTTGGAAAAATTATTTTAACACAATATTTTTACGTTCTGGTGCTTGTTTCAGATACAGTTTTTTATAACAAAATTAAATTCAAATGGCCTCATAATTATTGATATATTTCTGACTGTTACTTTGTATCCAGAAAAGACTGAGAAAATAGAAAATAAAAATATATTGTATTTTTTTAATCTGTTGCATTGGTTTAATTTTTTTCTTTTTACACAGTTCAGAGTTACTATTCTCTTTTATAGGTCTCCAACCATGGCAGGTGGATTATTTTCTGTGAGCAAGAAGTATTTTGATTATCTTGGTTCCTATGATACAGGAATGGAAGTGTGGGGAGGAGAAAACCTTGAATTCTCATTTAGGGTAGGTGGCTTAATTGAAAGTTTCTTTTCCTCAGAATGCAGCAAGTTCCTATTTCTTTCTTCATGCCCTTTTACTTAATGAGGTAGCTGTAATGTAAGCAAGTCCTAAGAAGGGAGTATTTAGGAAGGTGTTTATACGAATCTTGTTCTCGCACATCAGGATAGCTGTACTTTTCTTCCAAATAGCCAATTTAAAGCAATTTTTAAAAACATGTCTTTGTTTTGAGCCCTAGTCTAAAATGTAAAAAGGGATGTGATACTAGTGGGTGAAGTTTACATCCTGCAGCTTAAAGGAGGTCATTGGGAAGAAGATTTATAGTGCTTTGATGTGACTCAGAGTTCTTGCTGTGGTTGATGGAGTGAGCAGTTCCCAGTGGGGCAGGAGAAGGCAGCCCCTGTACTGATTTTAAGGCTTTATTCTGTTTCACCTGAGAAAAAGTTTATACAAACATTGTAAAAGGTAGGAGGGAAGATCTCCTGTTACTGTAGAGTTGTACCCCACAGGAGGCATGACCAGCTGCTCAGGTGTGAGTCAGCTATAATGAAAAGGATTTACAGCAGGAAAAGAGAGGAGACACAGGACACTGCAGACTGATCAGCAAAGCAGTGTTCTCCTCTGTTCAGCTGCTACCAGTGCTGTGGCTGGTTACCACTGAGCACTGGCTGCCAATGGTTTGCCCCAAATCACACTTCATCACTGAAGCCATCCAGTGGTGACGTAAGAGGGATGCTGAAGGGCTGCTTTTGGCTTTCAGGGAGTTCACAACTTATTATCCTGGATTACCCTTGACTGTTCTGCCCATCATCTGTTATTTTTGATGGTCATGTTTGCATTTCTGTGAGTCATTGACTCGTGGTACAGGAGGGTTTTTGGTTTTTTTACCGGGTGACAACAGATTTCAAGGTTAAATAGCATTTTAATGTTACAAAACCACTTTCTTGAGAAAGGAGACATCAGCAGACATCTCTGTATGTCTGTGTGTTAACCAGAGAAGCATGGAGTCTTCCTGGCTGCTGTTCCAATCTCCTGCTGCCAGCAGTGCAGAAATTGTAGAAAAGAGGGTATAAAAATAAGGAACAAAAATTATTAGGAATGATAACAAGCACAGGCCTAGAGTTGATATGGTTTCTCTCTGGAGGGAGACTTCTCAGCTGGAAATGCTGTTTGATCTGAGTTCACGACCATGTCCTTTTTCACTTAGGGAGCAATTTCTGGCACGTTGGCCCAAACAGCCTATCCAGTAGTCTTGATCTAATTCAGCAGGCCTCCACCTGAAGTGCAAAGCAGTTGACCCACCTCCATCAGTCCTGTGACCCTTTGAAGCAGGAGTCTCCGTTTCTGGTGTATCCAGAACTCCAACTCCTTGAAGAAAACCTCTAATATGGCACATTTGACATGCAGTTCTTGGCTTTCTGCTCTTTGTGTCTTGCTTTTGGGGAGACTAAGGCTTGCAGACAGCCTGACCCCTTCCTTTTGACCCAGAGTGCCCCAGCACCAGCTGCTGCTTTAGACCGAGCCTTCCATTGCCACTGACCTCTAGGAAGCTCTGGCAACCAATCTCATTTTTTATGTCACTGGTTCCCCTGAGCCAGGACACCGTGGGATGCAGCAGTGTGTATGAGCAGTGCCTCTACTCCTTCAGCATGCAGGGCTATGGTCTCCTCATGGCTCAGAGGAAGCATCAGAGTTGGCCCAGCACACAGGAGAAGCACAAAGGGAGCAGCAGCATCCCCAGGAGAGAGCGCACAAACACTCTGCAAGGGGCTGAGCCAGCATGTAGGTGCAGGTGGATCAAGCAACTCCTGGGAGACAAATGATTTAACAGGACAGGCTGTGCAATGGCCAATGAATATGCCTGGCCTTGCCAATTTTCCTAGTGCAGATTGCCAGTAGCATCTGGGCATTTGTACGCAACATGCTTTGCTCTGTTTGATTTGGAGCCCTTGTACTTGTGCTCTGTATGGGGAGGATTTTTGTGGAGCAGAGCAGAACGCTATGATGTTGTTTAACTGTGTTCTTTTGGCTGCCCTCAGTGTTCCAAGAGGTCGGAAGGGATAAATCATTGTTCGTGTTGTGGTCCTTGTGTTTCCTAGACCTGTCAGACCTGAAAATTAGGAGCAGAACTACTCAAAACTACTGTAAATTAATTTATTGTAGTTCTTGTCTCTGAAAACAACACTCTCTCCCAATGACATGAAAAGACTTGTCCTCAAGCCTCCTCTTTCTTGCACTTCGATTGCTCTGAGCTGAAGAAATTCTCTGTGCTTTAGGGAGGTGCAACAAGGATAAAGCTTTTGCTAAAAGCACGATGACTAAGAGAGATGGAGGCTACGTGCTGAATGCAGAATCGAGTCAATGTACCTTGATTTTGGATTGCTTAATGCTATTTGGCTGGATAAAATTTCACTTCATGGGCATAATGGGCATTGAAATTCCTCTTTCCTGAGGTATTCAAAACATGCTCTTTCATCTTCTCCCTCTTGTACTCAGAGCAAAGGGCATCTGGTTGCAGCTTCTGTCCCCTCTCTGCTCCTGGTCCTGCAAGTGATGCTGCAATGTAAGTTTGTTTCTGGAACAAGGCTTAATAGGTCTGTGGTCTGTCCTTCATCCTACCATGT
>VZTT01042083.1:35545-62892 GCA_013400855.1 Buphagus erythrorhynchus | reverse complement strand
TTCTTCCCTTTGTCAGGGCAAAAGCTGCTTAAAATTTGTGGGAAGAGCTGTGACAGATTTCCTGCTCCTGATGGAGGCAGAGCTTGGGCAGAAGCTGCTCCCAACATCAGGCCAGATGTGAAGGCAAGGAGAGGTTTGGGAGGATGTCAGAAATCCTGAACACTCCACACTCTGCTTTTCCTCAGTTTCCCACAACTCAGGGAAGCAGGGAGCTGGAANGAGGACATCAGTGCCAACAACCAACAGGGCATCACCTGGCAGTTTATTTCAGTTTATTTTCTCACATTTCTCCTTTAGAGCATGGCCTGGGCCAGCTCATTTGGCAATTTTGCTTCTATTTCTTTGTCTATTGATAGGCTTCCCTTAAAAAAATAAAAAAAAAGGAAAACAGCATAATTAATGTTGCTGGTGTGTATAAACAGAGGGTTGGGATTCAGTAGCTGGAGAGCTTTTTTCCCAAGTTTTCTTGCTGATTTTAGACCATCCCAAGCTGTGTTTCCTCAGCAAGCTGGCTGCAAGCTACAACCAAACACATCCCACTTCACATGGCCCTGACTGCTTTCACTTAAGTGTGAAGGGGAGATATTAAATAATGGCAAATATTAATAAAAAAAACAGGGAATGTTTGATTTCCCACCTTTATTCCTCTCTGCACTTCCATTTGGCTCACCAAAATCCATGTCAAACCAAGGGAACTCCCAGGACACCTCCACGAGCATCACGGATTTGGGCTGGTAGAGGATGCAGGATGTATTTTTTTTTCCTTCATTTTTAAGGAAAATGAGGGAAAAACATCAAGTTTATAACTCTGTTGTGAGGAAAGGCTGGGAAAACTTGGATTTTCTGGAGAGGAGAAGCTTTGGGCTGAGCTCAGTGTGGCCTTGCAGGGCCTGAAGGAGCTGCAGGAAACATGGAGAGAGACAATTCCCAAGGCATGGAGGGACACCACACAGGGAATGGCTTCAAATTACCAGAGGGCAGGGCTGGATGGGATTTTGGGAATTAGAAATTCCTGCCTGTGTGGATGGTGAAGCCCCAGAGCAGCTGTGGCTGCCCCTGGATCCCTGGCAGTGCCCCATTCCAGGTTCGACACTGGGGCTGGAGCAGCCTGGGACAGTGGAAGGTGGAGCTGGATGATCTTTAAGGTCCCTTCCAACCCAACCATTCCATGATTTTTGATTCTATAGAAAAGGGTTATTAACATATTAACACTGCCCTGTTTCAAGCAAACAGCTGGGCTTGAGCTCTGACACACTTGCACCATTTTCAAGGTGGTTGTAACAGGGTCGTAGACAAACAGCACCAAAAACTATCCATAAAAATCAGAAATATCCCCATCTTCCCATGTGGAGTTACCCTTGTGAAACGCAGGTGGGTCACCTGAGTCCAAAACTGAAATGAAAAATAAGAATCAGACCCGAGTTTCTGAATGTGCAATTTTTTTAATGTGCACAGCAGGAAATATTTCTTAAAAATCCTGGGTATTTCCAAATATCTGACTTCTCAGAGGAGTCAAAATGCAATCAAAGTATTTCCTTTCAAAGCTGCATCACTTTATGATTAGCCAAGAGGTTTTTGCAACATGAATTTCCTTTTCAGAGATGTTTTCTATTACATCTGTTTGCTTTTGTTTGTCTTGTTTTATTTTAGCAATCCAATTAAATTCCTCTTTTATCAAGATGGAAAACTCGTGCTGCTTATTTTAAACAAAATACAGCTCATGGCATGCATGGCTGCTCCAGCAAATGTTTAAATATTTCCTGTCTGTGCTAAAATAAATCAGGATTTGACCTGAGCAATTATGATTATCCTTTCCAGGATGTCCTTTTGTTCCCTTTCCTTCAAATAGGAAGGATTCATACAGTGTGACAGGTTTTATTAGCCTAAAAGATCTCTGGCACATCTGGATGCTCAATTTGGATGATTTTGTGATTTAAGGTCCTTGTCATTATCCCTCATCCTTTGCATTTCACTCCAAGTCCACGTGCTGGCACAATTCCTCCAATGCATTTTAAATATAGATCTAAAAATAAAAATTAATGCCCCAACTGCACAATGAAGAAATGTTCTGATGTTTGTGGAGTGGCTTTGTCCAGATTAAAGGGCAAGGATTTATTTCCATAGAGCCAGAGAATTATGGAATCATGGAATGGTTTGGGATGGGAGGGATCCTAAAGATCATCACTGGGACACCTTCCACCATCCCAAACCCCAATGTCCAAGTTGGCCTTGGGCACTGCCAGGGATCCAGGGGCAGCCACAGCTTCTATTCCAGAACTTCCCTACCCTGCCAGGGAACAATTCCTAATTCCCAATATCCCATCCCAGCCCTCCTTTAACTTCAGGTCATTCCTTGCAGGTGGCAGAGAAGAACCATCAGGGCTCCCTCAGAAATTTGAGATGCTTGAGAGGAGCAAAAAAAACCAAAAAAAACCCCCAAAAACCCATTAAACATTTCCCCTTGCAACTGTTGGCAACACTTGGGGGTTGCAACATTTTGGAGGCAGCTGCTGAGCCCTGAGCTTCCTCTGAGAACACCTTAAAATAAAGGCTGACTTTGGCAAAAACAACTTGTTTGTAAATAAAGAGGTTTCCTGTGGAGAAATGTTCTCCCTGACTGGAAGCACTGGGACAGAGCCCCTGAGGATATTTTCCTTTCTGCTCTAGACAGAATAAGGATTCTCACTCAGGTCAATGTGTTTTCTTCCCTCGTTGAACTGGAGTGGTTCTCATTAATTAAATCACTGTGCTGCAATCCAGGGACAAACTCTGGATCTATTGCAGAAGTGCCCACTGAGCTGGTTTGAAAGCAGGCTGGGTCAGGCACACAAAGCAGCACAGGAGGGACAATTAAAAATGCAATTTAGCTGCTGACTTGGTAAAATGAGGGAGCTGTAGCTTGAAAATTTAGCGATTTGCCACCTGCTTGATTCGAGAAGCTTAGTTAAAAACCCCCTGGCTGCCTTTATTATTATAACAAATATTTCAATATTTGTTTTGTCTCATAACAGCCCTGCTGGACACTGAAACCCCGAGCTGTGAACCTCAGCCTACTGGCAGAACGTCCCAGATGCTGCTGGACCACATCCTCACGTCTTATGCAAAATCATGGGAAAGAAGATGGGAAAAAAAAAAAAGCCCCCAAGAGCCCCAAAGCCCAAATCCAGCTTTAACTCCAGGCCAAAAGTGAAACTTCCTGAGATAGACACCGCTGGTTTAGAGTCTTTAAGCTGCACATCCCAAGTAAACCACAACAAAAGCTTAAAGAGGAAAGGTCAGAGCTGTGAAGTGCTATTTGTTTTCACTGAAACTTCATCCCCCACTTACCCCCAGCCTAACCAGCAGCGGAATCAATTACCACTTGTCAGACTGAAACCCGACCCCAGAAATGAAAGAAGGACACGACCTCTGGGGGGAAAAAAACCACGAGTGAACCACTTTGTCCTGCAGGGAAGGGTTAACAGGCCTGGTCCTCTTTTTTTCCCCCCTGCAGGAGGGATCGATGGCAATGTTCTCTACATTTACTCTTCCTTTCAGCGGGGATGGCCAGTAGGACAGTGAGGTTATTGAGATTGGGTTTCATAAATTACTCCATTTAATAATTGAAGACAAAGAGGTTCCATACATTTTAATAGCATTTAGTGTAACTGTTCAAATTTGTAGGACTCACAATAGATCAATCTCAGCTGCCATTACCCCTCGAGGTAATGGTGCCTGCACTTACCAAGCTTCTGTTAAGTGTAGGCTCAGCTTGTCACAGGGTGGTCAGGTTTAAGGCAGTATCCCCCTGATTCCCACTTCCCACAAGCCTAGAATGGCATTCCCAAAGGGACACCACGCTGGGAATGTTGCTGTTGGTTTAGCTCAGCTATGCCAGCTGAGAATTCTGTCCTTCTGCTGTATAAATGGTATAAAAGCATTAATTCTGGGATCAGCCTGGACTATCCCAACACCAGCAGTGAGCCCAGACAGGAGAGAAGATTCCTTCTTATGTTTCATTTCTGAATGCAAGGAAATAAAAACCATAAATGGAGCTGAAGAGACTTCTTGGGAAGGTGGAGGGGGATCCCTCTGAGTGCTGGGAGAGAAGCAGCTCATGGTCACATCTCACAGGATTAAAGACATTTCCTTTTATAAGCATGTGGAGAAGCCTGGAAGACTGGAAACTCCATCAGCTGGATCAACACGTGACATGGGGCTGATTCTTTTCTTTTCTTTTCTTTTCTTTTCTTTTCTTTTCTTTTCTTTTCTTTTCTTTTCTTTTCTTTTCTTTTCTTTTCTTTTCTTTTCTTTTCTTTTCTTTTCTTTTCTTTTCTTNTCCTTCCTTCCTTCCTTCCTTCCTTCTTTCCTCCCTCTTTAATCAATTTTTTTCTCTTCCTTCCCTTTCACATTTCCCCTTCATCCAATTCCACTGCTATGTGCTTATATAGGAGACCTGAGATTAATTTATATCAATTTCCAAGTATGTAATTTATTAATAAAATTTTGGGAGATTTGTGGACCCCCTGACTTCTGCCATTCCTTTACTCCACTGACCCCCCCCCTATCAAAACCACTTTGGTGTTTCATTATCTTTTTTTAAACAGTCATCCAGGGAAATGAATATTCTGATTATTTTGTGTTGTTTGGCCTTGGACTTCCTCATATTAAGCAGTTTTCCTTGCTGCCTCTGCCACAGGAAAGAAGAAATTTCTTAATCGTGGAAACATCATCAAATCAAACCAAATAAATAGAAATAAATTCTCTTCTATTCCCATTCTTTTCTCCTCATCACTGAAAAGCAAACAAACCAGGCAGGGCTCTGGAGGAGACAGGAAATGAAGGCAAGGAGGGACAATTCAGAAAATGAAAGACATTTTCTTGAGTTTCACAGAAAAATGCATTCCTGATTGTGCAATGTGGTGCTAAACTGATGATAAATTGATTTAGAAAAACCCTCGTGCTCTGGCTGGAGAATCTGTGGGATGGGATCCAGCATGGATAGAGCCAGGAAGGAGGAAATCCATGGAATGGGTGAACCTGGAGATGGGAACATCTTCTTGTGGCCTTCATCTTCCTCATCCAAATTTGAGACAGAGCTCGTGTGGCCCAGCCTTAATCCTGGTTAGGATTTCTTGGAGAGAATGGATTAACCCCAGAAAAGTCTGGAATTTCTTATGGACTCACAGGGAAGTCCTAAAGCAGTGAACAGCAACAAAGGATTGCTTTCCACCTGAACCTAAACTCTAATTAAAATCAGGAGTGCAAAGTCACTTTGGAGTTGAAAAGCTTCACATTTGTCAGCTACACCCTGCTTAATATTCATATTAATGCACAAAATACTTCTGTGTGTGGATCTGTGAGAGGAGAGCCCATGAAATGTAAAAATAAAGCTTTAGGACAGGAAACAGCAACAGCTTTTAAGAGGAAATACCTGAAAATTCCACAAAAACATGTTTTTCTAAATGGCTGGGATTTTTGGTATGAAAAGATGGAGGCACAAGGAAAGTCTCATTAATACCCACTTGGCTGGACAGTCCATTTTGGGATGGATGGGCCCTTTAGGCTCTGAGATTCCCTCCTCCAAGACTCCTCCTGTATCCAGGGTTGGATGGACTCCTCTCTTTTGTTGGGTTGTGTTTGGTTCCTTTTGCTCTTTGCTCAACTTTTCAAAGCTCAGCTCCTCCTGGGATTCCTTTATTCAATCTTTTATTCCCATTCCCAAGGTTTGACCCCATGGCTGGTGTGGGGAATGGCCCAGGGCTTTGGATGGGAAAGGCTGTGGAGGGTTCATATCCAGGGATCTCTGCACTTTCCCAGGATGAGGGGAAAAATAATGGAATCCTGGACTGGCCTGGGTTGGGAGGGAATTATGGATCCAGTTCTAATCCCCTGCCATGGCAGGGACACCTCCCACTGTCCCAGTGTCCAACCTGGCCTTGGGCACTGCCAGGGATCCAGGGGCAGCCACAGCAAATCTGGGAATTCCATCCCAGCCCCTCCCAGGGAACAATTCCTGCCCAAAATCCCATCAAATCCTACTTTGAAGCCATTCCCTGTGTGCTGTCCCTCCATGCCTTGGGAATTGTCTCTCTCCATGTTTCCTGCAGCTCCTTCAGGCCCTGCAAGGCCACACTGAGCTCAGCCCAAAGCTTCTCCTGTGCAGGCTGAACAATGGCAGCTGTGCCAGCCTTTCCTCCCAGCAGAGCTGCTCCATCCCTCTGCTCATCCTGCTGCCTCCTCTGGGCTCTCTGCAGCAGCTCCAGCTCCTCCCTGGGCTGGGATCCAGGTTTGGATGCAGGATCCAGGTGATGGGAGCTCACACAGCCACTCCTTTCCATGGACACCAATTCCCAGACAAAAAACAACCCAACATTTGCCATGTTCTGTGCTGCTCTCAGGCTGGATTTCAGCAGTGCTTCCTCCCTATTTTTACCCTTTCATATTTCAGGTTCCAGATTTTATTGTCTGTTCAGAGCTGGTTTGGTTTATGAAATATCTGCAAACTGGTGAAGATGGTTTTAAAGCTCTCCATTACTTGCAGATTTTTTGTCCAGCAATTTCTTCTTAGCTTGTAGTTGCTCAAAAGCAATCTAACAATAACTGAAATTGGCCTTGATTATCCTTATGAAACCTTTCCAACTCAAGATATTCCATCATTTTATTGGGTCATCTATGTTGTGCTTCCTTTTCCTCTTAGAGCCTATTCCCACTCTTCATTGAAAACAAGACTGGAATCATGTTTGTCATGCACAGGGATTGGAAATTTGCTCCAAACAAAGTCCTGTGCTCTTCTGTGTTTGGGAAACATTTCCCTGCCTCAGGAGATCCCTGCTGGAATTTTTATCAGCAGAATCCAAAGCCTGTGTAAGCAGAAGTGGAGCATGGACTTCATAATCCTGAAGGCTCCTTTTGCCAGAATTTGTCCTGTTTTTCTTGTGTCTTGTCACAGGTCTGGGTGATCAAGTGACTGCCCAGTCTTGATGAATAATCCCAATTTTTAGGATTTGTAGTTTATCCCAAGGACATGGACAAACAGGGATTGCAGTTTAGGAAATCTCCTAAACTCATGGTTTGCTCTGTCCCTGTTGCAAAATAAAACAAATTTCCTCAACAGGACTTAGGGAATGTTGGAGCTGCTCATGGATCTCCTCATTCCCTACAAAAAAGGAAGCACTTCTGCCACCTCTGTGCAGAAATTCAGCTTAGATCCAACATTTGGGTGGGAAACAGAGGATGAGAAAGAATCAGTTTTGGGATGCTCTGTGCTTTGTTACCATTCAGGTTTGGTGAGGAGAGAGAAATCAGCTCTTCAGCCACTGTTTTTTCCATGTCCTCATAAAATATATCAGGAACAAAAATCCTTTGGGATAGAAACAGCTTGGATATCTGCAAATTCTCTCTTTTTTTTTTTATTTTATTTTTTGGTGAAAGATTGTGACTGATAGAGAACCTGCAAAAGTAGAGACCCTGAGATGGAAACACTTCCAAAGTGTAATTTTGTAATCCTGAGCAGAAACAGGAAAGATTTTCATTTTCCTGGAAATTAATATTGGAGTGAAGACTTTTTTCATCTGCAGAACTACAAACTTTGCAGAGGTGTAGGGTGAGTCATGAGGCTCAGATCAAGATTTTCCTGCACCCTTGGGGATTAACTTGGTGAAAATAATCATGGCTACCTGTGGATTTATCCTGTGTTATGGGAATGACAGGAAAATCAGGGAATTTGTGTTGCTTGTCTTCAGGTACAGGGCAAGAGGTTGTTACCAGGCTGGAGGTGTCAGATTTGGCTCCACAGCTCCCAGTTTTGGGAGGTCCTGCTGGGAAGGTGAAAGGTATCCCTGTGCTTACTCCAGTTCAGGGGGTGTTTAGTGGATTTGGACAGGAAATATCCAACTAGAAAATCTGAATGGAGCAAAATTAGATGTTATAATTGTTGCTCAATTCAAATAGTGTTTTAAGAGAGCCACCAGCTCACAGTGCTTGTGGATTTTCTTATTATCCTATTATTGTATTATTATATATGTGCATTTTTGTATGAATTGCATTCTTTTAGATATAGAAATTATTCCTTATTATCAATATTATTGTATGTTTTTAGCCAAACACCAATTATAGAAGAAATATGGCATCAATTTTAAAGGATGTGGCCCTTTGATCCTTAATATGATTTAGAAACAGGATTGGTTCATGGTTTGATAAAGGATCCCAGACTGGTTTGGGTTGGGGAGGACCTTAAAGCCCACCCAGTGCCACCCCTGCCATGGCAGGGACACCTTCCACTGTCCCAATGTCCAAGCTGGCCTTGGGCACTGCCAGGGATCCAGGGGCAGCCACAGCTGCTCTGGGAATTCCATCCCAGCCCCTCCTCCCCCTCCCAGGGAACAATTCCTAATTCCCAATTCCTAATTCCAACCCATCCCTGCCCTCCTTCACTTTAAAAACCATTCCTCCTTGCCCTGTCCCTTTCTGCCCTACAAAAATTCCCTCTCCCTCCTTTTTCCAGGCCCTGTTTAGGGCTCTGGAAGGTCACATCATGACCTGTGAAAGAGAAGGGCTGATTCTCCAAATCTGAGGCTCAATTGTGTTTTTTTCCCCTTTTGACACAGCCACAGTCCCATTGGGATAGGAAATGGATTTATTAGTAGGAACTCACTGTAGTGAGGGGTTAGGATTTGGGCAGGGTGGGATTTAAAGCTCTTGTGGGGGTCTACATCCCTCAATAACCCCCATGAGGATTGTCAGTGAGGGAAGGAGCCCTGTCAGGGTGCTGCTCCTCCTCCTCTGATTCCCAAAAGAGATGAATTTGAAGGAGGGATGAACTGTGCCTTAAAAATGTAGAGTTTAAACTGAGACTGGGCAGAGCCTCAAGGAATCCCAGCCCAGCTCTCTGTCCCTGGGGAAGCTGAAATAATTCCTGGGGAGGATTTGCATCCTGGTCAAAATGCCTGTTACCCCATGGAGGCAAAGGAATGTGCCCAAATTCCTCCCTTGCATGGAATTATTTCTTATATAATGTCCAGGAATAACGACACCATCCCACCAGTGCTTTGGTGCCACTCAGTATTCATGGATTTGAATGAATCCTCCCAGCTTTCCTGCTTTTACCTCCCCTACAGAGGAGGTGAAACTGGAGAAGAGGAACATCCGCAACCAGAGACTCTGAACTTCCTCAGATTTCAAGGGAAAGGATGTCCCACAGTGACTCAATCCCTGTTCTGAACACTCCAGCATCATTTCTGGCAATCAGTCTGTGGTAATACTTGGGATGAGACAAAATGCTCCCTTCTCCATTTGGAAGAGAAGGAGATGATGAAACCACATCCTCAGGCTTGCACTCGTAGATTTGGGCAGATGATCTCATTTCCTCTGTGCAGCTCTGGAGGTCATTGCCTTGTCAGCAAGCCCTCCTTCCACTCTGGAAGGCACTGCTGCTCCTGAATCTGTCTGTCCTAAAGGAGACCTGCAATTCCTCTGTGGTGTCTCCCCCAGGAATAGCCAGAAATGTGCAAGAAGAAACATCTGAAGAACGTTTTCAATGGTTAAAGTCTTTGAAATGTGGTAGGACAAGGGGGATGGCTTCAAACTGAAAGGGAGTAGGTCTGGATGGGATATTGGGAAGAAATTCTTGGCTGGGAGGGTGGGCAGGCCCTGGCACAGTGTGCCCAGAGAAGCTGTGGCTGCCCCTGGATCCCTGGAAATGTCCAAGGCCAGGTGGGACATTGGAGTTTGGAGCTGTTTGGGACAGTGGGAGGTGTCTCATTTCATGATTCTGTGATTCCATGACCTTAAGCATGAGGTTCTCATTTTTTCCTTGGCTTTTCAGGCTGGTTCTGAGGTAGAAGTCACTAATTTACACAGCTCTTATTGCTAGTCTGCTATGGATGGGGAAAGGGAAGAGAGAAGCAATGACATGTTTGAATCCCATGGGAAGTCTGGGGGCACTCTGGGTGTCCACAGACCTGAAATCCCATTTTCCAGGGTAGCAGTTCAAAGCTTCAACCACAAAAAACCAAACAACCAAAGAAACCAAACTCAGCTGTCAAGTCCTTTTTATAGATGGAAACCACGGCTGACATATACAAAAAAGAACTCTGTGTGGAATCTCACACTTTGAGTGATAAAGGAATCACAGAATTCTGGAATCCCTGATTTTGGAAAAGCCCTCCCAGCCCATTCAGTCCCAGCTGTGCCCCATGGCCACCTTGTCCCCAGCCCAGAGCACTGAGTGCCACCTCCAGGTGCCACCTCCAGGGACGGGCACTCCAAAGCTCCCTGGGCAGCTCTTTCCAATGTCTTTCACCCTTGCCAGGAAGAAATTCCTCCTGAAATTCCTAATACCACCTCTCAGCCAGAAGTCAGTCTCCTTCCCTGGCTCAGAAACACCAATTTTATTACAAAATATGCATTTTTATGTGGTTTGCTGATGATCAGGAGCATTGATCTAAGGATGAGCTCAGGGATGGTGCTCTCCTTCCATGCAATAAATGTGTCCAAGTGCTCACCTGGATGCTGCCAAAACTTTAGCTGATCCATGGTGTCAGGAAGGGCCCTTTTTTTGGGATGTGTGATGGGAGCAGCTCTGAGTGTCCCCATGAGCTGCATAGGAAGTGACATCAGGGCTGGAGGACAGTGCCTCAATCCTATAAATTATTGAGTGCCTGAGATTGTTGTGGGGAGGGGCTGCACAGGGAAGAAGATCTTTTGGGGAGGCAAATAAAGGAAGGCAGAACAGCTGATTAGTTACTATTATCAGGGGCTAATGGGTGTCGTGTTGATAAGATGGTAACCAGATAGCACCGAGAGAGGGTTTTAGTGCTAAGTACTCCACTGCCTCTGTGAGGCCTCATTACTGCACTTGCATCCCCTCCTGGATGAATTTTTTATGACCTCACCGTTTTTTCTCACTCCTTGCTTTGCTCTTCTTTCCATCCTGCCCAGGTCCTGTGCAGAGGTGGGGGAATGTGAAATTAGGAATAAAAACTCCAGCTTTATGTTTTGCAGCATGTCTGTTGAGACTATTGACACTATTGAGAAGGTGGGGAGGGGAAAAATTTCCAAAACTCAGCTTCAATTCTTCATTTAATTGCAATTAAAGGAGTTTCATTGAGTCTGTATTTTGGTATGGGATACAGAACCATTAGGGGATAACATGGCTGCAGAGAGGTTCCCAAAATTTTCTCCGATGAGGTGGAGGGTGTGAGGCACAATCTGACTTTTCTGTGCTCCTTGCAGTGCTGGGGACACTCCATAGGCAATGGAGTGGGAATGTGAGATTAGGAATAAAAACTCCAGCTTTTGGTCTTGCAGCAAACCCCCCTATTGAGAAGGTGGGGAGGGGAAAAAAATCTTAAAACTCAGCTTCCATTGTTCATTTAATTGCACATGAAAGGAGTTTCATTGAGTCTGTATTTTGGTATGGGATACAGAACCATTAGGGGATAACATGGCTGCAAAGATGTTCCTAAAATCTTCTCCACTGAGGTGGAGGATGAGAGGAGGATGAAATCTCAGTTTTCTGTGCTCTTCCAGTGCTGGGGACACTTTATAGGGAATGGAGTGGGAATGTGAGATTAGGAATAAAAACTCCAGCTTTTTGTCCTGCAGCACACCCCCCTATTGAGAAGGTGGGGAGGGGGAAAAATCTAAAAACTCATCTTTAATTGTTCATTTAATTGCATATGAAAGGGGTTTTATCAAGTCTGTATTTTGGTATGGGATACAGAACAATTAGGGGATAACATGGCTGCAAAGATGTTCCTAAAATCTTCTCCACTGAGGTGGAGGGTGTGAGGCTCAATCTGACTTTTCTGTGCTCCTTGCAGTGCTGGGGACATTTTATAGGGAATGGAGANGAAGGTGGGGAGGGGGAAAAATCTAAAAACTCATCTTTAATTGTTCATTTAATTGCATATGAAAGGGGTTTTATCAAGTCTGTATTTTGGTATGGGATACAGAACAATTAGGGGATAACATGGTTGCAAAGATGTTCCTAAAATCTTCTCCACTGAGGTGGAGGGTGTGAGGAGCATGAAATCTCAGTTTTCTGTGCTCTTCCAGTGCTGGGGACACTTTATAGGGAATGGAGTGGGAATGTGAGATTAGGAATAAAAACTCCAGCTTTTTTGTCTTGCAGCACACCCCCCTGTTGAGAAGGTGGGGAGGGGAAAAAAATCTTAAAACTCAGCTTCCATTGTTCATTTAATTGCACATGAAAGGAGTTTCATTGAGTCTGTATTTTGGTATGGGATACAGAACCATTAGGGGATAACATGGCTGCAGAGAGGTTCCCAAAATTTTCTCCGATGAGGTGGAGGGTGTGAGGCACAATCTGACTTTTCTGTGCTCCTTGCAGTGCTGGGGACATTTTATAGGGAATGGAGAGGGAATGTGAAATTAGGAATAAAAACTCCAGCTTTTTGTCCTGCAGCACATCCCCCTATTGAGAAGGTGGGGAGGGGAAAAAAATCTCAAAACTCAGCTTCAATTATTAATTTAATTGCACATTAAAGGGGTTTCATTGAGTTTGTATTTTGGTGTGGGTTTGTGCTGGTTTCACCTGGGGAAGGATGGACTCAGAACAATTAGGGGATAACATGGTTGCAAAGATGTTCCTAAAATCTTCTCCAGTGAGGTGGGGGACATGAGGAGGATGAAATCTCACTTTTCTGTGCTCTTCCAGTGCTGGGGACACTTTCTAGGGGTTGGGGCACTCCTGAGGGTGCCTTGGAGAAGGAGAGAGAAGGTGGAGGGAGGAAAGGCATGGACAGGACAATTCCCTCTCCTGGACAGGGTGACAAGACCTGGAGAAATCAGGAGAACAAACCCCAGCTCCTTGGGTCTGCTCTGGTGTGAGATGGGCTGGAGGAAAGGAGGGGCTCCAACATTTCCTTGTGCCTTGTGCCAGCAGCAGCTCTGGGGAAGAGGTGAAATCCCTGATTTGGGGTCTCCTGGAGAGGAGATTGAAGGAATCCTTGGGCTGGTTTTGGTTGTGCTCCTGCCCCACCACGTGGAAACCCTTTGCCCATGGATCAGGTGATGAAAATGGACACAAAGAGGCTTCTCCCTGGCATTTTCCAAGATCTGGAGGTATTGTTTTTTAAAATTTTCTTTTTATTCTTCCTAGGTTTGGGATTAAAGGCACAAGAGATGGAATTTTTTGTTTGGATTTAGCTGTTTATTAATTCTTATTTATGTTACAGTGAGTGTTACAGCACTTTTAGTTCATTAAAAATGGCAAAATGGTGAAATGGTGATGTATTTCGTTTGTTGCAAGGTCTTTTAAGGCTTAATTGTCTAATTAAGAACTAACACTTAAATTATTTTTACTTTTGACCTAATGACTAAACACCTGTGACTTGCAGTGCAGCATTTTTTATCCAATTAAAAAGTACTATTTATACTTATAAAGAAAGAAGGTGAAGAAAGAAAGAAACTTGTGCCTTAAAACCTCCATCTTGATTTCTATANTTACAGTGAGTGTTACAGCACTTTTAGTTCATTAAAAATGGCAAAATGGTGAAATGGTGATGTATTTCGTTTGTTGCAAGGTCTTTTAAGGCTTAATTGTCTAATTAAGAACTAACACTTAAATTATTTTTACTTTTGACCTAATGACTAAACACCTGTGACTTGCAGTGCAGCATTTTTTATCCAATTAAAAAGTACTATTTATACTTATAAAGAAAGAAGGTGAAGAAAGAAAGAAACTTGTGCCTTAAAACCTCCATCTTGCTTTTTATATATTGCTATATTCCAAAACCTCAAATTCCAAATTTTCCACCCTGTCATATTACACACTTCTATTCAAACTACACACCAGTGATTCTAACTCTGTAATTCAATTTTGGAAGCTTCTCCATGGCCTCAGGTCAAGAGCTGTGTTCTTTTGGGGGTCAGTGCCTGGCAGCACAGAAAGTTCAAAGCTCCCAGTTTCCAGGGTTCCAACATGAAGGAATATTCCTGAATATTCCTGAAGGAATATCTGTCCTCATTATAGATATAAATCCTCATTACACACATAAATATCTCAGTCTACCAAGGAAGAAGCTTTTCTTTAGGTATAATCCACATTTCCCACAGATCCACCCTCAATCCCATTGTTTCCCCCATAATGCACAGCTCAGGATAAAGTTCCTAAGGGCTGCTCCCCAGGATTTCCTCTTTGAAAGAATCTTTTCTGAAAGATGAAAAATTCACATCTTCATTTTTTCTTCCTCTGAAAAAGTCTGAGTCATGCTTGGGGGAGAAACAGGATAAATGGCAAGAAAAAAAATGAAATATCTGATAAAGGTGAGTTCCCTGTCACAGCTTTTTACATAATCGTGTTTTTATACCAGAAAAATACCAAAAACTCAGTATTAGGAATTACTCGATCTCCATTTTCTTTTTCTTTGTTGCTGTATTAAAAATCACGAGGACATTTTCAGATTTGCAAAGTTTTTAATCATGGAAGGACCTGGAAATTCCGAGGCCTCTGAAATTCTTCAATTAATTGTTTGTGAAAGTAACATTTCACCTTTCCCTGTCTCTCCCCACTCTTTTTCCAGTCAGCTTCAGCTAAATCCTCCCCAGGAATTCCTGTTGAGGAGGGGTTTTAGCACAGAAGTTTTTTCCTTGGCTTTTCCCATTTCAAGGACCAGCCCAGCAGTGTTCTGAGCAGACCAGCCACTCTCTGAGAGCCACATTCCTGCCAGAGGCCAGGCTCAGTTCGAGGATTGCCCAGGAATTTTTAAATTCAGAGTTAAATTCATGTCAGAGCTGGAAGTGAAGTTCTAGGAAATCAAGCTCTGCTGAATATTTCAAAGCTACACGATGGAAAAAATCAAATCTTTGCTGGGAGCTGCTAGAAGCAGCGATGCCAAATGCAGGAAGGAACCAGCCCTGCAGAAAACACCTTCAAGATGCTCCGAGATTTTCTACATCAGTGACAGAAATTTAGAAACCCACAGAAAATTGTATCCTCTGTCCTCATCCCGAAGTGAGTGGAGTGAGTTTTGACTCCCCCCTCTGGGTTTTCCCCCCTCTGGCTGACTCCTGGATGCCCCCAGGACTGGAATGGGCATTGTCCCAGTGCTCCCAGTGCTCCCAGTGCTCCCAGACAAACCAGCTGGGCAGGACTCAGTGGAGCCCAATAAACCAGGGAAGATTCCTCCTCCAAAGACATGGAGTGACTCCAAGGAGCCTCCACTCCTCATCCTCCTGCTTCTCCCTGCCAAAGAGCATCTCCCAGACTGCTTTAATCTGCAAGATCCATCTTACTTTAACCCTATTGAAAAGGACTGATGTTTTGGGGTTGTGCTGGGCTATATTAAAATCCATATTTCAAACAATAAATGCTTTCCATTTATCTAGCCTAGTCTCTTTTCTATGGAGCCAAACTTTCAGGCAGTTAGCTCAACCTTTCAGGAATATGAAGCACCTTTTTCATCCTGTGCCAACACTGTAATGCCTCCAATAATTTATGTTTAATTTTTAATACAGTTATCTATCATGAGTAATTATGTGGGCTGCTCACAATATTCCATTTTCTGTTATGTGGTTTTTTTTCCTGAAGATTGTGGACTGGAAGGAAAAAAAAAAAAAGGCTCAGTGCTGCTGCTTTTCTGCTGAATTCCCTCTGAAAAAGAAATATTGAGGCAGCTTGAAGGCTCTGTGTGTCAGAGCCTGAGAGGTGCTTGAGATCTGCTGATATTTGAGTGAGAAATGGTGGTGATTTATACCCAGAAAAAGCTCTGAGCAGAGCTCTTCACATCCATGGGGATTTTTTGGTGGGTTTTTTGTGCAGGGCTCAGATTTTGGGGACAAAATTTAATGTAGGCTGTTTCACATTGCAGTGCGAGCAGCTGGATTTGTTAATCTGTGTTTGGCAATAAATGTTGTTATAATTCCCAGCCCTATCTGAGGCACTGGAAGCTGAAATCCTCAGGGCCATATAAAAATTTCTGTCCAAATCCATGCTTGGANGAAAAAAAAAAAAAAACACTGGACAACTGGTGTGGACTAAGTTTGATTTCTTGCCAGATTTGTATATACAGCCTGAGTATGAAAATTCCAGTGAACTCCCCCATAATTATTTTTAGTCTTTGCCATAAGGAAAGCATTTTCTTTCACTGAGGTCAGTGAGTGTATCAGAATTATGCCCAGCTCCTTTCAAAGGGGAAAATACACAAAGGGGAATTTTGCTCTGATTTCCAGGGGAAAACAAGAGAATTGAGTTGAGGATTTTGGAGGTAATTGCATATGGTAGGTTCCTCTTGAACAGACTTTTCCAGTAAGTGTCAGGTTCTTGATTCTTAAAAAGCTGCTTTTGCCAGTGTAAGGGATATTTTCTGTGAGTCCTCAGAAGTTTAGAAAGCAGCATCGTAAAGTAAGTATTTGGAAAGAGTGAGAAACTTTCCTGTTAAGTGACCCTGAGTTAGTTTAAGTATCCAAGGAGTGTACAAATATATACATTTTATTTCCTTCAGCTCAAAGAAGAGGGTTTTTCCTACTGTGCAGGCTTTGACCAGTAAAACTGATATTACAAAAAAAAAAAACAAAAAAAAAAAAAAAAAAACCCAAAAACAAAACAAAAAAAACCAACCAAAATCTCCAAAACCCCCCAAAACCTAAAATAAATAAATAAATTTCTCCCCACAGCAGATGTGCCCAAGTTTTTAGTTCTTCCCCAAATCCTCCAATTCTATTTATTTTGCCCTTTACACCAATTATTCCCATGGGGAAACCATGGGTGAAATCAAATTTGGTTTAAGGATCCAAACTTCATTCCAGACCTTCCACAGGCAGTCAGGAAGATCTTCAAGGAAAACTTGAAAATTTCCAGCTTGTGGTTGCTTTAGCTCTGATCCTCAGAGAAAGGCTGGACCACACCTTCAGATGAGAGAAACTAGGAAGGCAAAATTAATACTTGGAGGGTAAAATTAATATTTGGGAGGTAAAATTAATACTGGGAAATTCTGCATTTTGTGTGTTTCAGACAGGTGCTGGTGTCTCCTCAGGTGAGGGCAGGAGCTTTTCTCCCAAATTGTGGCACTCTGCTTACACTCAGGGCTGTCACTCCCTGCTTGAACCCACACAATCCCAAAATTTAAGTTGGAAAAGACCCCTGAGATCAAGTCCGACCTACTCTGAGTCATTGCATTGCTCTTTGGTCTTTGTCAGACCTCAAAGGCATCTTGACCATCACAAATTTGTTTTTTCCCAAATTCTTTGGCCTGGTGGAAGTTATTCCCTGCCTTTATAAATGCTGTATCACAGGAACTCTGCAACTCTTCCAGCCTTGCCCTGGTGAAAATCCGAGGTAAAACTCCCCTCAACATCAGCACCAGAATATTCCACCCAGTTTATTTTGGTAGCAGTTCAAGATTTACTCATCATATCAATGTTTCACCACACAGAGAGGTAGCTTTGAATAATAGAAGGTAAATCTGAGGCTGCAATTAAATCAAGGTCCTCTGTTGATGTCTTAAGCTGAGACTCAAACAGCTTAAGTAGTTTATGACCAGCAGCAGAACTGCCTTGATTGAATTACTGCTCAGGCATTCAATTGCATAAATGTATTGTTATTTATAAGGTGTGCCAAAGCCTGGCTTTAAAGTTGACTGTGGCAGGCTGGGACTAATGGAGAAAAAGCAGCCTGGCATTACAGTGCCCCTTGAGCCAGGAAAATGAGTGATGGGCACTCTGCTCTGTGCTTATGGAAAAATAATTCCTGTAGTGCTGTAGGGAATTCAATCCTTCAGGTTCAGGGAAGGAAAGGAAGTTGTTGGAGGCAGTGTCTGGCCCCTGGACCAGAGTGTAGGGCCTGAGCAATCCCCAGGGTTGGTAGGGACCTGTCTGAAGGTTGGATGCACAAATTTAAAAATTCTGTTTGATCTAAAGGGGAGGAGATGAAACAGGGTGAGAATGGGGACAGTGAGCAAGAACATTGTCACTGCCTCTTGAGAATGATACTGGAGCTAAGGAGGACAAAAGAGAAACTTGGACATGTTGGAAAAAGTCCAGAGGAGGCCACGAAGTTGATGTGAGAGATGAAATTCCTCAATTCTGGGGCCAGGCTGGGAATGTTCACCTGGAGAGGAGAAGCTGCAGGGAGAGCTCAGAGCCCCTGGCAGGGCCTGAAGGGGCTCCAGGAGAGCTGGAGAGGGACTGGGGACAAGGCATGGAGGGACAGCACACAGGGAATGGCTTCAGTGTGGGATTTGATGGGATTTTGGGAATTAGGAATTGTTCCCTGGGAAGGGCTGGGATGGAATTCCCAGAGCAGCTGTGGCTGCCCCTGGATCCCTGGAATGTTCAATTCCAGGTTGGACATTGGGGCTGGGAGCAGCCTGGGACAGTGGAAGGTGTCCCTGCCATGGCAGGAGGTTGGAATTGGATGATATTTAAGCTCCCTTCCAATCCAAATAATTCTGGAATTCTATAAAGGGGTTTTCCAGAGGTCTCTCCTGTTCTTAGCACCCCTTTTTCATGGAGCCACAAGCACAAATTCCCATAAAACCCCTTTCACTGGCAGCTCTGCCCTCTTCCATCCTTTCAGGGACCACAGTTTTTTTTTTTGCTGGAGCTCTGGGGTCTCTCCCTGCATCTTTCCAGGGGAGAACCCAGGAATTCAAATTTCCCTGGCAGCATCAGGGGCTGTCCTGGCAAATTGGAGCTGACAGCTGGAAACTGCTCCCATAGATTTCCTATTGCTCCTTTTAACCAGCCTGGATTAAATTGCACCAAAAGGGCTGACAGCTTTCAAATCCCTGCCATTGTATCACATTAAGGGCTGCAAAAATCTGCCTGCTTCCACAAATTTCAAAGTCAATTGATATTTAAGCCCAGGAGACATCCTAGAGCCCAGGGTAGGACCAGCACATGTGGGTGTGCTCCTTCTGCATCCAGCCCAGCTGCACTTCCCAAGGATTGCCCCAGACCAGCAGTCCTGGAAGTTTTATGGACAAAGGAAATGCTTTTAATATAGGAAAAATAACTACAGGCAGGATTTTTTCCCCCAGGAAGACTTCTGGAAGGACGTGGCTTTGGGAAGCACTGGGATATCTTATTTTGGACTCATTAATTACTAGAATTACCTGTGTGTGGATGAACAATCTCATGGAAGGAGTAAGGAATGAAGATTATTCCTTATGTGTCAGGTAGATTAAAAAATCACTCCTGGGTCTAATTTTAACACTTCTAAAAGATTTTCAGTCTCACATATTTCCATCCTCTCAGAAAAAAATATTGAGCCCAAGAAATAGAAACGCTCATGCCAACGTGGTGGTCACAAAATAATCTCTTTTCTTCATAAAAATTAGGATACGTTGCCCCTTAATTAACACTCAAGAAAAAAAATTAAATGATCTTATTCCTCTTCTTTTCATCAATATAGGAGAAAAAAAATTATTCAGGTAATCATTGCCACATTCTTAATTCCCTGAAATAACTAAACCCTCACAGGGTTCATTTTGGGATTGTGAATTTTATGTTTTCTTTGGTCTCTGGATTGGGAGCAGACTGCTCCAAATCCTGGGAAGTGCTTTGGGACATCCTGAGGTCACTGCAGCCACTGCAGCAGTGGCAGCCTGACCTTGGCACCACTTGAAAGGCCAGCAAAGGCTGGGAGAGCCACTTCCCCAACTTCCAAACTCTGTATCCTGGTGGAGCAGAGGGAAAAAAAACCCAATTCCCAGAGCTGGCTGTGTCCTCAGACTGCTGCAGAAGTGACATCGTGGCTGACCCACAGAAACACACATCAGGGACAGATTGAGGCTGGATTTGTGCTTTCAACTCAGAAATCTATTTTTCAGTCAATACACACTGGTCTGCCTGTTTATTAATTTTTAAAAAGACTGGATTTGGGTTGGAATAAGATGAGATTTTACCAAGTGCAGAACTTTCATGGAATCATGGAATGGTTTGGGTTGGAAGGACCTCAAAGCCCATCCAGTGCCACCCCTGCCATGGCAGGGACACCTTCCATTGTCCCAATGTCCAACCTGGAACTGAACATTCCAAGGATCCAGGGGCAGCCACAGCTGCTCTGGGAATTCCATCCCAGCTCTTCCCAGGGAACAATTCCAAATTCCCAATATCCCATCCAATCCTACTTTGAAGCCATTCCCTGTGTGCTGTCCCTCCATCCCTTGGGAATTGTCTCTCTCCATGTTTCCTGCAGCTCCTTCAGGCCCTGCAAGGCCACACTGAGCTCAGCCCAAAGCTTCTCCTCTCCAGGCTGAACATTTCATGAATTTTACATTAATCCTTCATGGATTTCATTTAGTATCACCACAATCATCACTTAAAGTCTGATTTTGAAATCTGAGTGTCTGGGTGTGGCCTTTAAGGTCACAGTGGATTCTTTGATCTAATACCACGTTCAGGACTAATGTGGATTTTACTGGATGTGATAATTTCCACTGTGTGGTTCAATACCAGGAACAATGAAAAATCAGCTTGGTTGATTTTAATACTGTTTAAAAAATATGGATGAGGGTCAGCTGTGGCTTTCCTTGAGGTTGTTAAAATGGGAATGTCTCAAAAGCAGTTTGGGAGGTTTTTTGGGAAATCATTTGTGACTCAGAGACCTGCACCGGTTCCCCCTCAGCCATGAGATCCATCACAGGCTAAAATCCCAAAGATTTAAGAGCATTTCCATTCCAAGGGCCAAAATTCCTTGGCATCCTCTCTTTACGTGCCCCACAAGACCCTTGAAATCCCAGTGTTTGATTTTCTGCACCAAGCCATGCAAACATATCCACTATTTTTATCACCTGCAACTGCCACAAGGATTTAATCCACAAGTTTCCAGGGAGGGAAGAGTTCCATGCATGTTCCAGCTCTTCAGTAAATTCATGATGATCCAGCAGGTTTTACACAAGTAAAACAAAGATCCTGAAGGAAAAGTGATGAACAAAACTTCTAGGCTCTAAACAAAGTTGGAGGAAGATCATTAAATCAATGCTGGTTTTAATTTTATTTTTCTTACCAAAGGAAAAAAAAAAGATCATGAATTCTTATCAAGCTTCCTTAAAGGACAGCTTGGCATTGGCTCTGACTTCTTAAAATTAAAATTATATTGATTTTCCATTTTATTAAATAAATGTGCCTCCCTGAGCTCGCTTTAGGAAAAGAAAAATGTTTTCAGTGCAATTTTCTCTTCAACAATTGCTTGGATTTTGCATGTGGAATGCTCATCTCCATCCAAATTAAGAGACAAAGGGATTATCCAGAATAGTCCTAATTCCAAGACATTGGTGGCACAGGATGAGTTTCACCCTCTCAGACAAATAAATAAAAAGCAAATTCTCCTGGTGCTTTGGTTTAAAACTGCCCATGAATGTTTACATTGCTTGGGAAAGAAACTGGAAGCTGTAGAAAAGTGGGATTTGAACACTAGGGAATACTTTGGGATCAAAACTGGCAATTCCTAAATGGGCAAAGCTGGGAATTATCCCATCCATTAGAGCTTGGTGGGATCTTTGGAGTTTAGGAAGATGGAAAAGACCATTCCTAATAAAAAGTGTCCCTCGACCTCAGGGACAAAGGGACATTTTGGAAGGGAAAACATCAACCCTGCTTGTCTTTGACCCTTCAGATGGAGAGCAAGAAGAAGCTGAGGAGGACAATCCCAGAGTTTGGTGGGGTGGCACTGGATGATCTCTAAGATCCCTTCCAGCCCAAACAATTCCATGATCCTATAGGATAAGAAGGTTCCACAGGAGCTCTTAGTGCTTCCTGTACTAGGTGTGATTGCAAAGTAATAATTTGGGAAGTATTATTTGCATAAAGGATTTTAGGACACAATTTAAGCCCCTGAGAGATGTCAAAACTCCCTTATTTTTTTGGAAAGCCAGTTAAGACTCCATCACATAGTTTACAAAACACGAGCACTCAAGAGCTGGGAAATGAATAATTTAAGAGCTCATTAATCTCACACTCCCCACACCATAAACACAATTATCCACTGAAGCAGCTCTGGAGAAGTGAACATTTCAGCACCACACAAGGCCCATCCTTCTGATTCCAGCTTCAAAATATTCCATCAGGAACCACCCAGCCAAAAACATGGAATAAAACTGTCCTGAAATCCAACAGCAACACAGGCAGGGCCATCCCGAATTTCTCAATTCCATGTTTTCCTTCTTTTATTCCACTTTGGAGTGGCAGGGGAGGTGTTTTTCTGCTGAGAACTAATTTTTGAACCCAACCTGTGTTTTTTTCTGTGCTGGCTGTGATGGGATTCAGAGATAATGGAAGGTCAGGAAGTGCTGCCTGAATCACCTGCCAGATGGATTCGAGATGGATTTTTGGTAGGAGCAAAATAATCCCACAAAATCTAATTTGAACCACATTTTAGAAGGGAAATAGAGTTCTGGGTTTGGAAGGAATAATNTTTATTTTATCTTATTTTATTTTAATTTTTATTTCCTCCAGCTGTTTTCCTTTCCCACTGACATTCCACCTCTTGGAAATGCTGGATTTTCCTTTTGTCTTCTCGATTTTCTCCCTCATTTCTAAAACCTTTACCAGGGAGAGCTGCTAATGCTCTAATGTTGTCGGTCCTTGACTGTTTCAAGGGATTTGATGGAAGCCAAGTATCAAAAAATCTTGGAATTTTCCATATTTGTGCATGTTTTCAGTTTAACAGATATATTTGAAAACAGTTGAATGAGTCTTCCTTCTCCCTAATATTCCTGAAACTCTTCTCTTCCCATTGCTGTCCAAGATCACTCATGGATTGGGAAGAACAAGATCACTCATGAAGGGAAGAACAAGGGGTGCAGAGTGTTCCTCCTTTACAGCAGGAGTGGCTGCAGGCTGGAGGGACATGGGATCATGGAATTCCAGAATGGGTTGGGTTGGGAGGGACCTTAAATCCCACCCAGTGCCACCCCTGCCATGGCAGGGACACCTTCCACTGTCCCAGGCTGCTGGAACCCTGGGCACTGAGAGTTTTGGGACTTTCTGTGCTGCCAGGCACTGACCCCCAGCAGAACTCTGCATTTGACCTGAGGCCATGGAGAAACTTCCAGAATGGAATGCTAGAACTGGGATCATGGGGGTGTAGTTTGAATAGAAGTGTGTGATGTCACATGGTGGGACACTTAGATTTTGAGGTGTTAAAATATAGCAATACATAGAAGGGAAGGTGGAGGTTTTAGGGTGGAGGTTTTGTCTTTCTTCTTCACCTTCTTCTCCATGGGTTTGGGTGATATTGTGTAATTGGATAGAAAAGTCCGCATTGCAGGTCATGGGTGGTTGGTTATTGGGTTAAAGTAAAAATAATTTAGGTGTCCATTCTTAATTGGACAGTTTAGGCTTAAAAGGCCTTGTAGAGAGAGAGATAGAGCTCCANAAGGAATAATAATGCCTTTCCACATCCATTTTTTCTGCAGTGGAATTACACAGGGAAACACCTTCCCTCTGGCATTCCAAAAGGAAATTCCAGGGAACTGAACATTCCTTACCTCATGGCATTTCCATAAAAACACCTTCTCCTACATGATTTTATTTAGAAGAGGGGAAAAACAGCTTTTCATAAAAACCCTTGGGAATATGATACTCCAAATTACACTCAGTTTTCTGGGCTTATTTCTTTCATGGACCAAACACACTTCTGGGGTTACCTCATTCCAGGGAATTGTGACATTCCTCCATGTGTATTTTTTCCACCTGGGCTCTTGGTTCACAAAGAGATTTCAGGTGTCCAGCACCTGTGCTCTTCTCCATTGTTAAATGAAGATTTTTTTCCTGTTTAATATCCCCTTTTATTATTATTCCTGTCTTCCCAGAATTTCTGCCCTAGACCCTACAAAGTGAAACACAAACTCCTGCTCTTCACCGACCAATTTGCAAGCCAGATTATGGCCATTCCAAGACTTTGTCACTTATTTTCTCTTTCCCTTCCCAGAATTATTTTATTTTATTTTATTTTATTTTATTTTATTTTATTTTATTTTATTTTATCTNGAATTAATAAACATCTGAGTCCAAACATGAAATTCCGTCTCTCGAGCTTTTAATCCCGACTCTGGCAGAAAAGAAAAAGAAGATAAAACACGATACCAGGCTGCTCCAAGTCCTGTCCAACCTGGCCTTGGGCACTGCCAGGGATCCAGGGGCAGCCACAGCTGCTCTGGGAATTCCATCCCAGCCCCTCCCAGGGAACAATTCCTAATTCCCAATTTCCCATCCAGCCCTGCCCTCTGGCAGTGGAAGCCATTCCCTGTGTGCTGTCCCTCCATGCCTTGGGAATTGTCTCTCTCCATGTTTCCTGCAGCTCCTTCAGGCCCTGCAAGGCCCCACTGAGCTCAGCCCAAAGCTTCTCCTGTGCAGGCTGAACAATGGCAGCTGTGCCAGCCTTTCCTCCCAGCAGAGCTGCTCCATCCCTCTGCTCATCCTGCTGCCTCCTCTGGGCTCTCTGCAGCAGCTCCAGCTCCTCCCTGTGCTGGGACAGGGCTGGGACAGCTCTGCAGGTGGGGTCACACCTGAGGGGACACAGGGGGGATTTTCCTCCCCATCCAAACCAGATTCAGCAGGACCAGAATTCCTGTGTGACTCCAAAGTTGTTGCCTTGCAAATCCCACCTGATGCTCCTCTGAGAGCCCAGATGGTGCAAAGATCTGGAATGTTCCTGCTCCAAGGCCATCAGCAATTCCTGGAGCTCAGGTGACTCATTAATATCTTCCCTGACAGGTCAGATTGAAATGCACACTGAAAAATGACTTTTTCCTGTCGGAGCTCATTAGGTTTTATGCACAAAACAAAATCATTATTCAGAGATCTGGAACTCCTTTCCTAAAGTGGGCATCTATTGAATATCCCCAATGCAATTCTTCCTCCTAATATGGTAATTCGTTATCTGGATTTAATTATCTGTGAGGTGAAAGGTTGCTGGGCACTGTTGTTCTGCAGGAGCCCAATGGAAATTTTTAAGTACTTTCACTCTGTCTTTACAGATCAATCTTCCTGCTAATGACAACCAATACTTTCAGCTATGATTACAGAGCAGCTCCATCTTTTCATGAGCCGAGACTCTTTGGAATCATAAGTATTGATCTTTTTAATAGAAGTCAAGAAAAATGAAATTACCGGGGCTTCTTTTTGCAAAACTATGATAAATGGCAACGGGGAAAGTTACAGAAGAGTTTTTTTTTTCCCCCTTTGCTGTGGATTATTTTAATCTCGAAAAACGATGGGCTTTTTAATAGTGTTTGTCTTTCCATTATGCACATTTGCAGCAAAGCCAGAACTTATTTTTGTGTGACTTTATATAACCACATTTAAGCAGAGCCATGCCAGAACTGCCTTGCTGGTATATTTAGGTAACCATCAAACAGACTCTGGGCTAAAGGAGAAAGCTGATTTTAGATGCCAAGTGGTTGTATTTTCTTGGCATCTCCGAGTTTAATCCAATTTTTGAGCAGTGTTTTGAGCTGTCTACAATCAAATATTCATTTGTTTGTTACATAGAACTCGCTCTTCATTGCTTGTAATATTGTGACAAGTGACTTCACCTCTCTGCATTTTCTCTCTTCCCAGAAATCTCGTCCTGGCTTTCACATCTCCCATTTTCAGTGGGAATTTACGGCTCTGCCTCTTGCTCCGTGGTGTAAACCTGTAGTATTTGACCAGAGGATGCTCCTATGGGACCTTGCCCTTGAGGACCAGCTCCTGTGCATCCCATTAAAAACTTCATTTTCCAGTTTGAATCCTCATTCTTGTGCCAACAGAATGGAAGGAAAAACCAGGTTGGATCCCAGTTGTAGCTATTCCTCTTGGATAAACTCCTTTGTAAAAGGAGTGGGAGAGATAAATCTTAATGCCAGGAGAAATGATGTGGATAAATCACGTGGTGGGAGGTATAAACTGGTGGCTCTTACTGGTCTTAATGGGAACTGGGGGATGTCCTGCAGATATTTAAAATCAGAGCCACAGGAAAACTCATTTTAAGGGACAATTCTACGTTTATCTTATTGCCTGATTGATCCTCAGTGTTGTAAATCCATGGCCTTTCCAGGCTGATTTCCACCAGGCAATTTCCTTTTTTTCTAATCACACCCCCATAATTTTTTAACTTCCCCTCCATTTTTCATTATGGGAAGCCTCCAGCTCCCAGTGATTTGGGTTTATTGCTGTCCTTGGAACTCTCCATATTTTTCTGTCACATTAATTCCTGGACATTTTGTTAACCTCTGTCTTTTGCTGGTTTTAGATGTCTGGATTGAACAATTTCTGTGCTTTGTTGGCACCTTCATCCCTAAAGCTGCGCTGAGAGAATAACTCAATTTTTAAAAAAAAAACAAAAATAAATATATTGCAATGCAGTTTTACACAGTCCTCCCCGATGTGGTTAATTTGCATCTTCATTAAACCATAAACAGAGATTCCCTTGGTGAAATCAGACACAATTCTGTACAAAAACTCTAAGAAACACAATAAAATTGGCTGTTTCAACCGAGCACGAATGATTTCAGAACATACAGAACTATCCTTCACTATTTTAGTGAAAACACTTAAAATAATAAAATCTGAGGTTTTTAAAACCATGATACACAAAAATTCTGTTTAATTCACAGAGTTCCTAAACTGTGCTTGAGTGGGGGGTTTGCCCAGCTCTGTGTCTTTTGTTTTATTTGATTTTTCCTTGTTTTTTAACTTCCTGCTGCTGTTGGAAGGAGCTTCCTGGGATGGACACAGTGTGAATTCCATGGGATTGTTCCACTCAAATTCGTGGAATCATGGAATGGTTTGGGTTGGGAAGGACCTTCAAATTCATCTTATTCCACTCTCTGCCAGGGCAGGGAAATTTCCACCTGGAGATCCTTTGCTTTGAATATCCCATTCCCAGGAATTATCATCATTAAAACATTGATACAAGTCTCAAAACCTCATTGATTACATTTTCTATGTTCTCATTTTCATGGACTAAACCTTTAAAAGGTGATTTTTTTATATTCCATATGGGCAGGGCTCTGTCTGTGCTGCGGATGGACCAAACCAGAAAAAATAAATAAAATAAAATAATATTGGGATGAAATAATTTTGGGACACTCTGCCACTCAGTTGCTGAAAATCCAGGTATAAATGAGAAATCTGAGTTAAAAACATGGCAACTATTTAATAATTTACTCTTATTTTCAATAGTACGGGATGGTTCAGCATGGCTTAAAAATCAATTGGAAAAGCAAGTTTTAATGTGCCTTTTGTTGAGTTTATTTTACAGAATTTTATTGCTTTTACTGAATGGATTTTGTGATTTAATGAAGATTCCACATTGGGAGAGAGAGCGCAAAACTGCACTGCAATATATTTATTTCTAAATTTATATTGATATTCATTTACATTTTAATGTATATTTGTATTTATGTATTTACACT
>VZTT01042083.1:14593-32345 GCA_013400855.1 Buphagus erythrorhynchus | reverse complement strand
TAGGGTATTTTTCTTCTTTCTTCTTTTTTTCTCAAGTTTAAATAGTATTTTTTAATTAGATAAAAAATGCTGCACTGTGAGTCACGAGTGTTTGATCATTTGGTTAAAAGCAAAAATAATCTAAGTATTAGTTTTTAATCAGACTGTGTAGTTTTAAATGACCTTGTAACAAGCAAAATACATCTCCATTCTTTTATTTTTAGCTTGTTAGCTAGGCATATTAAATAAAAATTAATAAAAATTAAGTCTAAACACAAAACTTTGTCTCTCGTGCTTCAATCTCAACTCTAAAAAAAAAAAAAATAAATAAACACTAATAAACCTTGGCCTTGGTGGGAAGTTGGTCACTCCCTCCCTTCTGTGAATTCTGGTGGGGATTTGAAATTAATTCCCTCATTTGAAACAGAATGAAATGCATTGAAATGGATGGGAATTGGATGGAATGGATTGAAATTGATTGGAATGGAACAACATGGATTGAAACTGATTGGAGTTGAATGAAATTAATTGAAATTGATTGAAATGAAATGAAATTGATTGGAATTGAATGAAATTAATTGAAATTGATTGAATCAGAATGGTGATTTGAAATGGATGCTACCTACCATGAAAGACTCCATCTACACAACTGATCCCCCATTTTGTATGGAGAAATGGTTATTAATCTACCACAAATAAATTAATAATATATTAATATGTTGATAATATCTACTAATACTAATAATATTAAATTTTGTGCCCTTTTTTCTATCAGTCTATAATAGTTCCATGAGATCCAAGCCTTTGCTCACTCCCCACAAAGGAGAAAACAAGAGAAGGGGCAGAAATTCCAACCTCCACAGGCACATCCAGGTGAGCCCAGCCCACAGGTCCAAGAGGGGGATTTGAAGTGAGGAAAGAAGGAAAAAAGGGAAGTGCACATCACCCAACTGGAGTAGGAAAACTGGGAATTGCCACTGGATGTTCCACAAAGTCACACGTGTTCAGTTCTGCAGATTGAAATGCAGGGGATGAGCAGAATCAACAGAAAATTTGGAAATTCAGGAGAAATTGGATGTGTATGGAATTGGCAAAGAGGAAAAGGAGACCAGGACAAGAACAAAATGCAGCCTGAGCTGGAGACCATCTGCTTCCCAAATCCAGAGGTTCTGCTGCAATTTAGGGAGGTGTTCCTGAAATGTGTCCAACATTTCTCAGCATGGAAAGCAACAGGTGAATGTTGGGCTGCTTCTCCCCCACTAATTAGAGTAAGGATTAATGAACTCTTTGCAACAACACAGATCAGATATATATCTAAAAAAAAATAAAAAAAATCACTGAAGGAGTGGTCAGGCATTGGAATAAATTGCCCAGGGGGGTGGTGGAGTCACTCTGGAAGTGTTCAAGAGGTGTCTGGATGTGGCACTTGGGATATAATTTCGGGGTGATGGTGGTGGGGCTGGGGTGATGCTGGGTCAGGCTGATCCTGAAGGGCTTTTCCAAACTCTTTGATTCTGGGAAAACATTTTTGGACATGCAAATGAACCATGTCCAGGTCCCTGACATGGCTCAGTGCAAAACTTCATCTGCTCTGTGCCAAAACAGCACTGGCTTCTCTCTTGTCCTGGACTGGGCTGAAACAGCAAATTACATCTTTTTCTACTCCTCTTCTCTTGTCCATGAGGCACTTTGGCAGATTTTATTATTTTCCAGCCACATGTTGATGAAACAGGTGGCAAATATCAGCCAAGTGTCTGAAAAATGGGATCTGAGCGAAATCTTCTTTCCTGCAACATCTCCCAGTGTCTGTTGACCATAAAATTTAATCAGGTGATCAAGAAGAGATGGCAAACTTTACATTTGACATGATCTCTCTTTGTATTTTTTTTCTAATTATTTCCAGGTGCCTCTTTGGAAAAAAAGGGTTTTTTAACTGCTCCTTGGCCTGGGTATTCCATAGGATTCTTTAACAATGTTGAGACAGCTTTAGCCAAAATCTTTGTGACAGTGCTGTGAAGCAAGAGTGCTGGGGAGAAGCTAGAACTGGTTTTAGGGGAGCTGAAACTAGTTTTGGGGTATCTAGAACTGGTTTTAGGGCAGCTAGAACTGGTTTTATTCATGTTTATGAAAATGAAATCAGAGAGCTGAATTTCAGAATCTCTTTACTTCGTGTTATTGCTGATGCCACACATTTTCCACTGCTCTTTTTTTTTTCTCCAGTGAGGATTTCCTCATAGAATATCCAAATAATAACAATTTTTTGCTTGGACAACACAAGAATAGGTTACCACTGGCAGCTCTCTCGTAGCTGCTTTAGACCTCAATCTCCTGTAGAGTTATAACATCTGTTCTGCATTTAGAGAATTCCTACTAATATATTAAAAAATAGGGGATTTATTATGTGAGTGCTGACTGGTAGAGATTTTTCCACGTGCTGAAGTTGGTCAGGAGGTTATCCTGAAAAAGCTAAATATAGCTATTTCTATATTTTCACCTATAGCAGCTGCTATTTTGGTCCCTCATCCCAAATCAAGCTGCACAGCAGACAATGGAAATATTCCCTTTGTTTGCAGGACTGGGCCTCAAGGATTATTGGAGTCCTTGTGCAAGGAAATACTCTCCTGGAAGAGTTTTTAGAACCAGAATGTGAGTGGGTAGAAAAGGTCCCAGGGAAGCACATGCAAGGCTTAAAATCAGATTTTTTTTTCTAGAGAGAATGGACCAACTTCAAAATAATCTTTGGAAAATTTACTAAGGCCAGACTGGACTCTCTGTTCAGATCTAAACTGGGTGTGTTGGAGCTGCCTGATAAATCAAATATCTTGTTTTTCCTGAGGCCAGGAGCAGAAATTCCCTCTACAGCACCGACAGGAGGGACAGTGAGGTGAGGATGGCCTCTCATGCCATGTCCCAAGGGAAAGGAGGAGAGGAAATGGCCTCAAATTGCACCAGGGCAGGCTCAGCTTGGAGATTGGGAAAGAAAATTTCCCTGGCAGAGTGGTCAGGCCTTGGGATGAGCTGCCCAGGGAGGTTTGCAGTCACTGTCTGTGGGAGTGCTCAGGAGCAGTCTGGATGTGGCCCTTGGGGACAGGGTTTGGGCTGATGCTGATGGCACTGGGGTGGCACTGGGGGATCCTGGAAGGCTATTCCCTCCTTGATGATTCTGTGATTCTCTTTGAGGATTAATTGTGATTCACCTGAGTGAGGAGCAAGAAACTTAACTCCCACTGCCCATCTCCTGAGGCTGTGACTGGATATTTTATTATGGAGCATCCTCTTCCCACTAGGCCATCATGAAAATCTGGGCTCTTTTTGCCTCCTGAAAAACGTCAGTGGGTAGGAAAAACAACTTCCCATTTGTGCTCAGTGCTGGAAATGCAGTGTGCATGTTCCTCTTGTGCTCTGAGCTTTATTTGCCTTGTGGGTGGGTGGTGATGACATTTCCCCACAGGAAAACACAAACTCCACAACCTTTTCCCTCTTCCCAGGTCGTTAGCGCCGTGGGATGTCAGAGGGTTTGAAGTCAGCAGATCCTCCTCCTGTCTGGGCTCCTGTCACACCCCCCTGGTGATCCCAGATCCTGAGTGTCCCTCTTTGTGTGACCCTTCTGACAACAGGAATGTTTTCCATGAGTGCCTAAGGAAATCCTTGCTCAGGGTAAGCTGTTCCCCACTCCTTGCCTGCTGCCAGGAAGCTCTAAATAGAGGCTCTGTGCTAGGCTGAATTTTTTTTTTTTTTTCCCATTTTTATTGCTCCACACTGGAGTTCAGTCCTGAAGTCTAAGCCAGAAAATCAAAGCTGTGTTGGAACTGTTGAAAGGCCACAGACCTTGCTCAAAGTTCAGGTATTTCAAATTCCTGGGAACATGTGTTACCATTTACATGGCACAAATTTTTTTTTGGGACAGAGCAGCTCTGCTGAGACCTTCCTCCAAGAAGTCCAACTTTTCCTGGTGACAAATCCCCTGAAAAGGACCTTTCACACTTTGTGCCCCCCAATTCTTGATCAACTCCACCCCTGCTCACCAGTGCATGGCCAGTCCTGCTGTCATCATGAGTCATGGAATCATGGAATGGTTGGGGTTGGAAAGGACCCTAAGGATCATCCAGTTCCAACCCTGCTGCCATGGGCAGGGAACCTTCCAGCCTTGTATTTGCAGGAAAAAAGGTGAAGGGCCAAACAAAGCATTGATTTTATTCTCAAAAGGCCAAACCAAACCAGACCAAACCAAAACCCCTTTGTGGTCGTTCCAGCCTGGGTCATGAATTCCAAATGCTGATATCATTGGAAAGACTGAAATCATGGAATCATGGAATGGTTTGGGTTGAGAGGACATTAAAAATCATCTCATTCCACCCCTTGCCATGGCAGGGACACCTCCCACTGTCCCAGGCTGCTCCCAGCCCCAATGTCCAACCTGGCCTTGGGCACTGCCAGGGATCCAGGGGCAGCCACAGCTTCCCTGGGAATTCCATCCCAGCCCCTCCCACCCTGCCAGGGAACAATTCCTAATTCCCAATATTCCATCCAGCCCTGCCCTGTGGCTGTGGGAAGGTGATCATCTCAGCTATCCTGGAATATGTGTTTTCCAGGGTTTTTTTTAGGCAGTTTTCTCTTAAAATTCAATATTTATCAACAGACTGGGAAAAACACAAGAAATATGTAGAGTAAGCTTTTCCTTTTAAATTGAAAACTGTTCCCTCAAATAGAAATGTCTAAGTGCCATTAATTGTGGATGACAACTCAGAATGGATAATTTTGATCAGTCCAGAGATAATTTCCTGGATAATTTCAGTGAATAATGTGTTAAAAACTTTCTGGTGCTCATAACGATGGCACACAGGGAGATAATGTTTGAAAATATAATACAGGTTGAAAATTCAGAGTTGTGCATCATCTCTGGTGATGCTGAGGGTGCAGATTGCCCCACTGTGGCTCTGAGAAGACAAAAGGACCTGGAAAACAGCAAAAAATCTGGGAATGAGAATGAGGAGACAAGATGGGGTTGAGACACAGAAAGGGTCTGAGAGACAGAAAAGGCCAAAAGGTTTTGATGATGGTGGGAGGAGGAACAGGGAGATGGATGCATGGACTGGAATGATGGGAATGAGAAATGATGGGAGCAGCTATGGAAAAAGGAGTGGGGTAAGAGGAAGGAGTGGTAGGGACAAAACCCTAAAGAAGAGGAAACTGGACCATAACAGCTCTGAAAAATACAGCTGGGAAACCAGTTTGTCAGGGTTCCTGAGTTTTTTATTCCAGAGTTAATTGCCATTAGCAGATGTTGCATTGTGCTGCACGATGCCCAGATGGGTTTGGTTTCCTCCATCCCAATCCTGGCATGGAATGTTTACTCTGTAGTGGGAGAAAAAGTTGCTGTGCTGCCAGCAGAGGCCAGGAAGGAGAACCAGGAGGGGGCTGGGGATGGTGCCTGCTCACCTGGGATCTCTGTTAATACCAGAACCAGGATTTATTTGAATTCCTTCCTTTGGATTTTGATCTGTGGAGTTATTTTCCAGCACAGAGCTGGTCCTGCTGGTGTAGATCATCCCAACACAGGATTGCTTGCAGGTGTCCTGGTTTTTCAGAGACTTTTTCAGTCCCATATTATGGTGGAAGATCTCTGGTGTTTTCCCTAAATTCAGTCCTGGGTCGACTTCAGGTGGAAATCTCTGATTTTTTACACAGAGGATTATGTGCAGCATTAAAAAACCCAATCAAAAACAATTAAAAAAAGGAGCTCTAAGCCTGCCTTACGCCCTGTGGTGTTTATTTTGTCCGATCACACTGAAAATGCAAGGAATACATGAAGATCAAAATTAATGGGAAGAAGGATTGGACTAAAGAAGTGTCTGACAGGAGAGGCCTAAAAAAATCTCATTTTTTTAAACTTTCAGTGAATTCTCGAAGGCTCAGTGTAGGTTTTTTGGTCAGGGCAGGTAATTATCTCCCCAAACACTCATCAAGTTGCAGGATAATGGCGCTGCCTCCTGGGGAAAATCCAGGTGAACCTTTTCTTGGGAAGGGGCATAAAAAGCTTCCGACATCCTTGGTTTCAGGGACAGCAACAAACGCTGGTCTTGTGGAAACATTTCATTTTAATTCCACAAGATCCTCTTAGGTAAACACTGCAGCACATTGAATCCATTTTTCAAACCAACTTGTAAAACCAGAAAATCCCCCAGCCTCTGATAGGCAGCAGCATTAATTGCCAGGAGCACAAAGAGGCATTTAAACATCGGAGAATTTTGGCAAAAACACAAATGACTTCTCTTCCTTCCCTGCCCTTGAAAATAGCTCTGCTCAACTCTGGGTTTCCTATGATGGAGGGCTGACCATTAATCACCTTTATGACATCTCATATGTGGAGCAATCCCTGGGCCTAATCAGGCACTTTCCTGAGGAAATTGGGCATTCCCCGGCGCTTTGAGGCGGGAGGCGGGGGATGAATCACAACAACTTTGCTATTCAGACAAATCCCTTTTCAAGTGCCCTTAGAGCTGTTTGGTTTGTTCTTTTTATTTTTTTTTTTCTCATATACAGTGAAGACAGCCCCACAGGAAACAATAATAGTTTAATCTCTGGAAAAATTTCCTTCCTGCATTGCAGCAGCTTTTCAGACAGGTACTCCAAGCCAAGGAAAATTAACAACAACCCATGCCAAGAGCTGCTGTTGTTGCCTTTTACTCTGTCCCTTCCCTTCCCTGGGAGTGACAGCCAGGAAAGACTCATCCCCCCACCAAACCCCCTCTGATCTACTTTTTTCCAGGCATTAATGACAATTCCCAGCCTGGAGAACTGCTCATGGAGAAGGGAAGACACAGAGGATCCTGCAAATGCTTCCTGTGGTACCCCCACCATGAACAGCCCCAGGGATTCACATCCCCACCCACAAACTGTGTTGGGAACCCCCCACAGCCCCATGGAAGGATTTGCAGGATTGTAACAAGTTGTCTGTTGCAGGATTGTTTCCTCTGGAGATTTCCTTCCTTTGACTTGAAGTTCTTCCTTGCTTAACATGGAGTGTAGAGGAGGAAATGGAGTTTATTTTATTGGTGTGAGTCAGGGCCCAGCATCATCACGTGGAGTTTTGTTTGGTTTGGGTTTTTCTTTACCCAAGGCAGGTCTGGTTTTGCATTTTTGCCCCAGTGGCACAGGAGGGGAGCACTGACCCTGAGGCAGAGAAGGAAATGAGGAATTGCCCCCAGCCCAAACCTCCTGCTTGCCCTTTTCCTGTCCTGCTTCCACTGTCCCTTAACCTGAGCTCAGGATCCCTCTTGGAACCAGATTCTGATGTTTCCACCTCTGCAGGGCTGTGCAGGAGAGGTGTGAAGAAAATTCCTCTGCACACACCAGATCCAGGGAGTGGATCCAGCAATGCAGGGATAAGGGGAGGATAGCAGGGCCAAGGGGGATTTTTCTGCAAGTGGGTGACATTTCTGTCCCTGTGCCCCACTCAGGTGAGAGCCCACCTGCAGAGCTGCCCCAAACCTGGATCCCAGCCCAGGGAGGAGCTGGAGCTGCTGCAGAGAGCCCAGAGGAGGCAGCAGGATGAGCAGAGGGATGGAGCAGCTCTGCTGGGAGGAAAGGCTGGCACAGCTGGCATTGTTCAGCCTGCACAGGAGAAGCTTTGGGAGATCTTAGAGCCCTTCCAGTACCTAAAGGGGGTTAGGAAAAAAGAGAGAGAGGAACTTTTTATATGGGCAGAGAGTGACAGGACAAGGGGAATGGTTTTAAACTGAGGGAGGAAAGGTTAGATGGGATATTGGGCAGGAATTGTTTCCTGGGAGGGGCTGGGATGGAATTCCCCAGTGCCCAAGGCCAGGTTGGACACTGGGGCTTGAAGCAGCCTGGGACAGTGGAAGGTGTCCCTGCAGTTTTTCCCATAATTTGTGGAATTGCAGGTCAGTTATGTTATGGAAACTGGATATACTCAGAGTGAAAAACTGGACACAGGACATGAGATGTTTCCCATCAGAATTTTCAACGCTTCCTGTCAATAGAACTGAGTGTTATAAAACTCTACTTGTTTATCTTGAGCTCTGCTCTCTTCTCCTTATAAAACACCAGCTGGATTTTCCAAAATAACGAGAAAAGAGTAAATATATATTGGCCATGTCCTAAAGGAAAGCTTTTCCAGGGAGATTGCTCTTTCTTCCCAGAATGAGAACGTCCTGCTGAGCAGTGGCCGGATCCAGCGCCCACAGGAGGCAGTGGAAGAGCTCCCACTGATGACAGTGGATGTTGGATGAATTCCCACCTCATCCTCGTGTTTCAATGATGAAAATTGAGTTGCTGGGTTCTGGTGAGTACTGGGAAAGCCTGGTGTTATATAAGTTACTTACAATAGGTTGTTACAACCATTAGAAAAAGCGGATTGTTTTTATTGAAAGCATATTTTGCTGGTTCTTTTGAAGCTATTCCCAAACTCCACACATCTCTTCCCTCACTTTGCTCTTTGAAATGTCTGTTTTGCAAACAAAACCCAAACAAGGACATGATTTCCTGTTGGTTGGGGAAGAGAGGCTGGAGATTTATTCTTTACATGGGAAAATGGTTGCTGAACACATGTGACAGCACATGGCCTTGTTCAGCCATTCCATCAAATTAAAAGCAGATCCCAGCTCCAATATTCCAGATGAAGGGGCTGGGAGGGGCCCTCACATGGAATTGTGCTGTATTTGGGAAGACAGAGATCAAAGCACTGCCCCTCATTCAAGGATTGAGTGGTGAATTTGTCTTATCTGAGCAGCAAGGAATAATTATAGGGAATTATTTGGCATTCCCCTAAGGTTAACCTCCCAGTGCTGATGGAACAGGTTCTTCTCTTCCAGGAAAGGCACCACAGAATCTCCTCAATGCACTTCCCAGATGGCATTAAAATAACCTGGTAACCTAAATAGCCTAAAATAACCTAAAAAATTAGCCTGGTGGTCACTAATTGACATTTTCTCAGCCTCTTTCTTGTTCATCACACCCTGCTCAGGTTTGAGCCCACCTGAGAAGCAATTCCTGATGATCCATGGTGGCCAATCCCAAATTCCCTGTGTCTCTGGATATGTCAAAAGCTGTGGAAATTTCAGGTTAAATGCAACCAAGGGAATAGGCCACACCTTTGCCCTCAGTCTATCCTGTTCTTTTGAAAACCAGTTAATTTTGAAAGCTATACATTGATTTTCCAGATGTCTTATGGAACAGAAAACTTAAAAATAGAATTCACCTCTGCTGTTAACAAGTTTTGACCTTTGCTCACATTTGTTGGGGAAAGTAGCTCATAGTACCAATTAACATGAATTATTAACTCCCCCATTAATAATTAATTTATTAGAGGGCTAAAGGCATCAGTCTTTGCCAGCTAACACTATCGAGAGAAAATGAAGCAAACAACACAACCCTAATTAGAACAGCCTAATGAGGATGTCTGGAAGATCTGATGGGATTCAGTCACTCTAAATGCTCTTTATTTCCTCTCTGAAACCACACTGGGTGCAAAGAATCAGGCAGTTAACTCCAGTTCCTGTCGTGCAGGGTTTCTTCCTCCTTTCTGAGAGGAGGGAGCCCACTCAGGAGAGCTCAATTTAGGGATGATTAAGGGCTGATGAAGGATGCCACTGCCTAAACAACAGGAATGCTGTCTCTCCCAGTAATGAACAATTCTGGGGCTGTCTGAATCATTAATGGCTTCAATGGGCTGCAGGAAAACTTCCATGTCTCGGAATTGTGTGGGATTTCACAGGATCCTTCCTTTGTCTTCTGAGTTTTGGTTTTGTCTGCAAGGCTTGGGGTGGTGCCTGAGGTCCCTTCTATATTTTGGGCAGGATGCAACAGTGAAATCCGGGATGGTCTAACAGGGAACATCACCCCCTGGAAAACTGTTGATCTTTCTTTTGTCATCTGAGTTTTGGTTTTGTCTGCAAGGCTTGGGGTGGTGCCTGAGGTCCTTGTCCATGTTTTGGGCAGGATGTAGCAGTGAAATCCGGGATGGTCTAACAGGGAACATCACACCCTGGAAAACTGTGGAGTTGTTCCCCTGCCAGTCCTTTCCAATATCAGGTAATTTTTCCATGTTTCATGTCAGTGGCCACATCTTCCTCCTCCTCCTCCTCCTCCTCCTCCTCCTGCTCCTGCTGGGACATGGAGAAACTTCCCAGAGATTCTTTGCTGCAGCACAACCTTTGCTGGTTCACACTTCCCCTTTTTGTGCCAAATCAATTCATTAACACAAATTTTTCCTTTTTTCCGGTATTATATCCTAGAGCTGTCTCAAATCTTCCCTTGTTCCCAAGCTCTTAGTCCCTGATCATGTTGACAATGTTTATTTGGATAAATCCCAGCCCAAGCTCATCTTTCCCCCTTTCCCCATCTTTCCTCCCATGCTCCTTCAGACATTCCAGCTTTTCTGTGGCAGCCACGAGATGGGACAATGTTTTCTGCTCCTCCTCTTGCCCCACATTGTCAATTTTTATTTCAGAAATAATGGCAGAATTAAAAGAATTACAGCAAGCACAACTTCTAGCATCTTCTCAAGCCTTTCTTTCTTTGTTTTGTTTGAAAAATTTAAAAACTCTGTATTGTGCAATAATTCTTCACTTTCTTCTGGTCTTCGGCCCACAGACACATCCCAAAGGTTTGCTGAACAGATAAGTATTAGAATGACTTAGACTAAGATGAACATTAAATTAATCAGACAACACTCTGGGGGGAAATTGCCACTAATTTCAGATTTTTCATCTCCCAGAAATCAATTATTATTATGTTTATTGATATTGGACTTGTCACTACTCTCAGTACTTTCGCTGCGGTGACAGAGCCTAAGAGGAGAGAGAGGAGTGGAAAAATAGAGTAAATAATTTAGAACTTCTTCCCAAAGCAGCAGAACTTCGAAACCATTTCTGTGTGAGTGAGAAGATAAAGGAAATTGGAAATTTGGAAGATTTTATACACGGCCACATCTTTTTGATGTAAAAAGTTTACCCAGCTCTACTCACAAGTTGTAGGGTTGACTTAGAGGTGTTTGTGGCATGTTCTGTGATGTATAATCACAGAATTCCTGAATTATTGAGGTTGGAAAAGACTTTCAGGACCATGGAGTCCCAGCTGTGCCCCATGGCCACCTTGTCCCCAGCCCAGAGCACTGAGTGCCACCTCCAGGTGCCACCTGCAGGGATGGGCACTCCAAAGCTCCCTGGGCAGCCCCTGCCAAGGCCTGAGCACCCTTTCCATGGGGAAATTCCTGCTGCTGGCCAAGCTGAGCCTGCCCTGGCCCAGCCTGAGGCCGTTCCCTCTCCTCCTGTCCCTGTTCCCTGGAGCAGAGCCCGACCCCCCCTCCCTGCCCCTCCTGGCAGGGACTTGTGCAGAGCCACAAGGTCCCCCCTGAGCCTCCTTTTCTCCAGGCTCAGCCCCTTCCCAGCTCCCTCAGCCCCTCCTGGGGCTCCAGCCCCTTCCCAGCTCCCTCAGCCCCTTCTCACATGGGAGACCTCTCCCCCTGAACACCCCACTGGCAGAATTCGAGGGGTTCCATGGATTGTGGGAGGTGTTGCATGCAGAGAGTCAGGAAAATGTCTCTGAGCGTCCCTCTTTTGGATCAAAAAACATTTTCCTCTCTAAGATGGTTGGACTTGTTGAGGACTCTTTGAGACCATCAGGATTTGGCCTTTTGAAATTAGGATTAATGAAATTTGTGTCAGTAGGGTTCAGGTCAAACAAAGAGGAGCTGGTGTTATAATGTTGCAGTCACAGCTTGTCATTAAATCAGGCTTCCTGCTTCACAAACATTAGAATTTCAGAAGAAATTGGACTTTAATCAGAAAATATAGAAAATATTTCTCTGATTATGGAATGATAACAATCATTACTACAGCGGTCACTGGATGCTCCTATAAATCTTGTTAATGAAATCCCAATATTGGAATCCTCCAATCAGAACTCGGGAGTTAATGGGTAACCTTTCCCTAGGACTCAGGATAATTCCAGCCTGCTCCAAGTGAAGATCCACATCTATTAAATTTAGAAATTGTCATTCAATTAACTATTTTTTTTTTGTTTGGTTTAACAACATTAAGTGGCTGCCCCGGTGGCACTGGAGGCAGAAGTCCAAGTCCTTGTTTTTCATAAAATGTTTAATTTAGAACATTCGCTGGCTGTGGGACTGAGGTGGAAGAATGGAGAAGGGATTTTGAGCTCATTAATTACAAGTTCCTTGTGAGCTGGGCAGATTAGAGAAACCAGAGAATGATAGAACTATGGAATATCCTGAGTTGGAAGGGACCCACAAGGATCATCCAAATCCAACTGCTCAGATTCCCCAGCAATCCCAGCCTGGGCATCCCTGGGAGTGGTGGCCAAAAACTCCTGGAGCTCTGGCAGCCTTGGGGCCGTGCCCATTCCCTGGGCAGAAAATGTCTGAGCCTAAAAACCAGGGATGGAATTATTTATGGGAACTTCCATCCCATGCAGTTCACAATTCGGGAGGATTGAGCAAGGAGGAATCACATTTCCTTCCTTTCCAGGTTTTTCTTGAAGTCTTCCCTTAGGAATAACGCCCATCCTGGCTGAAAATCTTTCCAGCTCTCCAGACAGAACCTCAGGGTTTTGTCTTGTGAAATGGGAGTAAAGTAAAACTGAGAAATTTCTACCCAAGAAATCGTCTGTGGCCTTTGCCTACATCGAAAGGATCCATAGAAAAACTGTGTTATAAATTTAAAACAATACATTTTTTTTTGTGGTTTTCAATAGGATAAATTACCAAGAACAACCTCCTCTCACACAAATATAAAACTTCCAAAGTTCCCCAATAAGTGCCTACACTCAACTCTTTATCTCAGCACTGGTCCCAAAGCATTCAATAGAATATTCCCAGGTGAAATGAGTGTCCTGAAAAATTCAGTAGGAAAAACAAATACACTGGAAAACAGAAGTATTGGAAGCTGGTGTAGCCGAATGAGGATCAATGACTGAAAAATCCTGTGGAAAACAGGATTTCTGTCCACCCTTTCCATTTGGGAGAGTCCTGTGGCTGAAGAACAGCGTGGCAGGAATGCACATTAACAATAAAAAATAAATGAAAGGGTTCGTCCTTGATGCTGGCAAAACAGAAGTTTTAAAAAAGAAATAATGGACTGGACAGAAAAAGCGTCTTTTCATCAGAGCTTTGGATCTCTGCCATGGAATAGGAACACCAAACTTTGTGCATGACAGGGAAAGGGAGACATTTTATCCCATATTGTAACAACTAAATGGAATAGTTGAAATCCCAGACATGAAAAATGTTTTTTTCCAGTCATCAGAACATTCCAGTTTGTTGTCATGGATGTCGCAAAGATCAAGAAGAGACGCTGGCAGAAAAATCCGATTTATTTTTATTTTTTTTCCTAAATTAAGAACTCAGTAGAGAAGAAACCTTTTGGAGGAACAGGGAAGGGAAGAATGTTTGGGCACAACACGATGCTGTGCCAGCCACACATGAGAAGAATCAACCTTTTAATTTCCATTTTCTTAGCACAAACTCCATGTAAAGAGTTGCCATGCAATCAATCAAGGTCTGAGCTTCTAAAAAAATCCCCAAGAAATAATAAATTAAGGACTAATAATTTTATTATTTCCTCAAGAAATAATAGATTAAAAGGATAACGAGAGGCTGGAGAAGATGTTTTAATTAAGAAAGCCCCTTAAGAGCAGATGAAATAATTCCACTAAATAAAAGCAGTGGGAAATTCGGAAGATTTTATACACAGTCACATCTTTTGGATGTAAAAAGTTTACCCAGCTCTACTCACAAGTTGCGTGGGATGGAGTTGACTTAAAATTGTTTTTTTACAATTGTGAAATTGTCCCTTCCAGCAGGTTTGGTGGCACCAGAGGGTGGGAATGTCCTTCAGCACCCGGCTGCCCTGGACAGTTCCCACCAGGAGGGACACGTGGAACCCCACGTTGGTGGCCAGGGACCAGCTCTGCTCATGGACCCAGCTTGGCCAAAGGTCATGGAAAAAAATATAATTTGATCTGATCTGCTTTTGTGGGTAGAATTTAGGTGGAGAAATTAGGAAGAAAAATAAAGGAGAGAGCACAAGTCTGAAATTGGATTGAGGGGAAAAATCAGACAGAGGGAGGTACAGGAAATAGTGGGCAAGGACTGGGATTCACTTTTTATCTGTTAAGGTTTTTTGGTTTTTTTGGTTTTTTTTTTAGGGTTGGGATTAAATGAGTGAGGTGGTATTTTTTTTGTTTAGATTTAGATGTTTATTAGTTCTTATTTATTTTATAATTTCACAAACCGTGAGTTTTACAGTACTTTAAGCAGACAAACTAAAAATTGAGTTTTATTTCTTTTTCTAAAAGGCCTTTTAAGGTTCAATTATGAAATGCTACTTAAATTATTTTTACTTTTAACTTAATAACTAATTGCTTGTGGCCCACAGTGCGGACTTTTTTACTCAGTACACAATATCACTTAANATTCACTGGGACACTGTTAAGGTTTTTTGGTTTTTTTGGTTTTTTTTTTAGGGTTGGGATTAAATGAGTGAGGTGGTATTTTTTTTGTTTAGATTTAGATGTTTATTAGTTCTTATTTATTTTATAATTTCACAAACCGTGAGTTTTACAGTACTTTAAGCAGACAAACTAAAAATTGAGTTTTATTTCTTTTTCTAAAAGGCCTTTTAAGGTTCAATTATGAAATGCTACTTAAATTATTTTTACTTTTAACTTAATAACTAATTGCTTGTGGCCCACAATGAGGACTTTTTTACTCAGTACACAATATCACTTAAATCCATGAAGAAGAAGGTGAAGAAGAACTTCGTCTTAAAACTAGACTTACAACTAGACATCATCTCATGACTTTCATTTTGCTTTATATATATTATAAACGTTGAGTTTTCTACTATGTGATATTACACACTTTTATTTAAACTACACGCTCATAATCTTAGTTTTATTATTTAATTTTGGAAGCCTTCTCCACAGCCTTAGGTCAAATGCAGTGTTCTCTTGGGGGTCAGTGCTTGTTAGCACAAAAAGTCCAAAATTCTCAGTGACCAGGGTTCTAACATCACACAAGTTAGGAACATCATATGGATAGGAGAGGGAAATGATTGAGCAGCTAAGAGGAAATAGGAATATTTTCACAGAATCATGGAATGGGTTGGGTTGGATGGGATCTTAAAGCTCATCCCATCCTTCATCCCAGCCCTGCCATGGCAGGGACACCTTCCACTGTCCCAGTGTCCAACCTGGAACTGAACACTCCAGGGATCCAGGGGCAGCCACAGCTGCTCTGGGAATTCCATCCCAGCCCCTCCCAGAGAACAATTCCTAATTCCCAATATCCCATCCAGCCCTGCCCTCCTTCAGTTTAAAACTGAGCTAAAAACTGGGATCATCTTTCCACAGAATCCCCACAACAAACTCACCCTCTGCACCCTGCCTGGATTGTTCCTTTGCCAAGTCCCAGGTCCCATCCCAATCCACGTGGGGGTGGGATGCCCATGGAGCAGAGGCTGGCTGTGTCAGGACTGCAGTCACTCAACTGCCTGTCCCCTCCTGGCTCTGAAATCTTTATTGGATTTTCATCCATCATTTCGAGGGATCCCTTCAGCACTGCGGAGCTGCTGTTCACATGTGAGCAGATTCAGTCAAAGTGCCATCAATTCTTAATTTATTTCTTGTTAAAGCCACCAGCTCTGCTCTCAGGGTCCCTCTGGCTCAGGCAGCACTCAGGGGCTCTCCCATAAGACCGGTGGAAAGTGGGAAAATGGAAAAGTCCGTGGATCTCATGTCCTGAGCATGGGGTGTAAAAATCACTGAGCCACACCAGTGCATTTCAAACCCTGTCCCTGCTGCAAGCACATGACTGTCCCCAGCATCCAGACACGGTGGGAAAAATCCCATCTCCAATCCAAGTATCACCTTGGAACAGTCAAAACACCTCCCAGGAATTCCCTTTGGCAAGGAACAACTTCTTGCTTTGCCACCGTGGGCTTGCTGTTGTCACCCACTTGGATGCATGGAAATATTCCATGGGATTCCAAAGGGTTATTGGGAGATCTGCCATTAAATGTGTAGTGAACATCCAAACTTTCATTAATTTTTATATTTTTGAGAGGAAGGAGAGACGCTGGAAGTGAACAACGGTTCTTGAAGCTCTTCACTTTTGGAGGAAGAATAAAATAAATTCTGCAGGTGGAAACTGCTGCTGTTTTTGTGTGTCAGGGTGGGGGCCAAAAGGATGAGGAAAGAACATTTTTAGTGGCAGTGAAAAGCAGGAGAAAGCATTCATGGATGATATTTGACCATTTCTGATTTAACTTCAGAGTAGCTGTGCTTCTTGTTGGTTTGATTTGGCTTTGTCTGCTTTTTCTCAGTGCCCCCTTTATTTGATTCACAAAACAGACCTAAGGAGAAGCATTTTTAGAGCAATAAGTCTCTAAAGAGTCAGTCCCCGTGCTTTATTTTTGGCTTTTACTCTTTTGGAAACACAGGTGACATAGGGAAGGGTTAAGAGAGTTTCTTTATTTTCATCAGAGTTGATTATAAATGGAAATAAATCTGTAAAAATGGAAATAAAACTGTTAGTTCAGGCTGAATGACATAAAAATACAAATTGAAAGTGAAGCCACTGAAAAATAAATGGATTTCCATGTCCAATTCTGAGATAAGAAAGACTGTTGCTAGCAAAAAATAAGCTTTATATTTTTTTATTCTAAGAAATGACTTTACCTCAACACCATGCCTTTAATTCCAGAAATCATTATTGAAATTCCAAAGTGCTTTAAGGAGCTGTAAGCACTGCTTTTCATCATAAGTTTTCAGCTCTATAATAAGTTTGTTTTGCAGGGCACAAAGCCCTGCTTGACACCTGAACTGTGGCCAAGGTGTTTGAATTTCCAGTGCCCTGAACCCTGGCCAGAGGTTGCTGCTGTCATGGGGTCATTTCCCCGAGCCAGAAAAACCATTTACAAAAAGTAATTTACAGCTATTTTGTGAAACTTCCTCAGATTTTCCCTCTAATGACCATTTTCAATTTTTTTTCCAAGGCATTTTATCTATTTTCCTCTCTTTCAAAGAGACTTTCATATTATTTTGGGGCCAGCAAATGAATGTGGAACCTTTGTTTGGAAATCCTGCAGGTGATTGTTTTCCCTGCTCCAGAGATCTCCTAATTTAGGCTTTATTCACACATTGATCCTCTTCTTCAGTGTCATAAATTTTAATGTAGTTTAACATAGTGAGCTGTCACCAATTTGATTTGCCAGGTCAAAGAGTTCAACCTCCTTTAATCACTGTGTCCAGAGCTCTCTGTAACATTCCAAGAGCTCCTTTTCCTCCCATGGAGTCACAATTTTTGCCTTGATGTTGTCTTGGCTGAACTTATCACAAGTTTCTGTTCAGGGTTTTAAGGAACCAAATAAGTAAATTAAATTCAGCCAATTTATCTTAAATTTGATGCTGCACTGACTCTGAAGGCATTCCATATTTCCAAGAGGAATGACATTTTTTCAGGAGCTGTTGTTAAATATTCTGTTGTGTCCATGATTATTTGAGTTTTTCCTTCTTCCCAGAGATCTCCTGCATGCAGCTCTGCCAATTCCCTGGATTTTTGCCTCAAATTCTCTGAAATTTTTTGCCTTGATGTTGTCTTGGCTGAACTTATCACAAGTTTCTGTTCAGGGTTTTAAGGAACCAAATAAATAAATTAAATTCAGCCAATTTATCCTAAATTTGATGCTGCACTGACTCTGAAGGCATTCCATATTTCCAAAAGGGATGACAT
>VZTT01042083.1:0-11758 GCA_013400855.1 Buphagus erythrorhynchus | reverse complement strand
ATTGGGATTGGGATTGGGATGGGGTTGGAACTGGGATGGGGATTGGGATGGGGAGGGGGATGGGGTTGGGATTTGGTTGGGATTTGGTTGGGATTGGGATTGGGATCGGGATCGGGATCGGGATCGGGATGGGGTTGGGATTGGGATGGGGTTGGGATTGGCATTGGCATTTGCATTGACATTGACATTGACATTGACATTGGGATTGGGATTGGGATTGGGGTTGGGGTTGGCATTGAGATTGTGTCCCTGTGTCCCCTCAGGTGTGACCCCACCTGCAGAGCTGTCCCAGCCCTGTCCCAGCCCAGGGAGGAGCTGGAGCTGCTGCAGAGAGCCCAGAGGAGGCAGCAGGATGAGCAGAGGGATGGAGCAGCTCTGCTGGGAGGAAAGGCTGGCACAGCTGCCATTGTTCAGCTTGCACAGGAGAAGGATCATGGAGATCTTAGAGCCTATGCAGTACCTAAAGGGGGTTAGGAATAAAGAGAGAGAGGAACTTTTTATATGGGCAGAGAGTGACAGGACAAGGGGGAATGGTTTTAAACTGAAGGAGGAAAGGTTAGATGGGATATTGGGAATTAGGAATTGTTTCCTGGGAGGGGCTGGGATGGAATTCCCAGAGCAGCTGTGGCTGCCCCTGGATCCCTGGCAGTGCCCAAGGCCAGGTTGGACATGGGGATAGTGGAAGATATCCCTGCAGGGGGTGGAACTGGATGAGCTTGGATCAAGGATTTTTTGATCCTTCCAACCCAAACCATCCAGGGATTCCATGACATCAGAGGGAGGGGACAGACAGGGCTACACTTCCCTGGCATGTCCATCCTCCATCATTTGGGATCATCCTGGCCATTCCTTCCCATTCCCAGTTAGACCAGCTGGAGTCTCCCATGCAGAGTTTGTTGAACAAAAACCAACAAAGTCCTTCTTGTTCCAGCTCAGGCGCCGCCTCTGCCAAATCTGCAGCTGCCTCCCCTCTCCAAAGCCACAGAGTTTTGGGTGACCATCAATACCTCAGCTGATGACAATAAATAGACACAGAATCCCTGAGCTCCCTGGCAAACAAAAAGGAGCTGCCTTGTGTCACTGTCACACGACAAATGATTTCCGTTCGCCCCCAGCTTTGACTGAATTTCAATCCCAGGCTTAAAGAATCAGCCTGGGTTCCCCCAGGGGAATTCGGGGCTGTTTTCAGTGGTCAGCAAAAGGAGGGCCCAGACTGTTCATTAATATTTTAAAAAGCCAAACACCAAGATGACACGAGGGATGATGGATTGGCTGTGCTGCCTCTACATTAAAGCAAAACACTCAGGGAGTTTGGAGCTGAGCATCAGTTAAAGGAAAGCTCCCTCAGATCCCAGCAGGGTGTGGGTATATGGCTCCCACCACACAACATTCCATGGGGGTTCTCTCCTGACTGAGGCAGAGAGATGGGACTTCTAATTGCTTAGAAAGCGTGGTTTATTTTTCTTACCTTCTACAAAAAACGTGAGTTCTTGTTACAGGTGTTGAGAGCATGGCCAGAAGTCCCAAGGCTTGTGATTACAAGGTCTTTTAAGGATTTATTAACCAATAAAACACTGCCAACAAGGATATTTATGTTCCTGAGCCAATACTAAGATATTTTGTCTTATTGACTCATACTACAGTGTGAACTTCCTTAGCCAATCATATCACAACACACAAAATTACATTGCTGCACTCTAAAACTTCTTGTTACCTTTATAACTACCTTTATTTTTTTCTATATCTAAGACTCTAAAGCTAAATTTATCTCAACATGTCTCTGCTTTAAACTATAAATCTACATTCTCATTTCTAACACCTAAGTTTGGAAGGCTTTTCCAGGGTCTCAGATGGAATCCTGTGGTTTTTTCTAAGCTTTGGCTTACAGGCCCAATGTTCTGAGAATTCCTTGAATTTTGAATTCCAACAGCAGGGCTGCTGGGATCACAGATCTCTCCCTTACACTGGTGGCTGGATCCTCCACTGGTGTTTTTTTCCCCTTCAGTGTTTCCCTGCCTGGGTTTTGAACTCTCTAAGGTATCATCCCTGCCTTTAGAGAGCAGAAGCTTTGATATTTGGAATTAAATCCCATATAAAGGATGGGAGATCCTCATCCAACAGCAACCACCAGCAGCTGGGCCTGAAGACATCACCCAGCTGAAGGCCCAGCCCTTCTGGTCCATCCCATCTTTGTCAAACACAAATTTTCAGTCTAAAATAGAATCTTGGAATTATTTCCATAACATTGCCTGAAATTTGAATAATTATGACCATAAATATTTATTTTACCACCAAAAAATTCCCTCTTTACATTTTTGAGTAGACACAATCAGGATGTTCTTAATTCCTGTGTAGATTAATCCTTTTAAAGATTCCAGGTTGGAAACAGAACTTTTTCACCATTAAGTGATTCCTTAACCCTAAAACCTGGATTCCTCCATAAATGGGGCTCCAGATCCATCTGTAACCCCAGTTCATGCACAATCCAGCTGGCTGGGAAGGGGGAAGAACTTGAGGCTCAAATGAGAGGATTTTTCTGCATAGGTTCACCATGGGATCTTCTAGGAAGGAAAATATCAGTGATAACAGCTTAACATCAAATATTTGTGTCTGAAGCCACAAATTCCCTAATTTTCAAGAATTCCTTAATTTTATTTGTTAAGAATCAAATGTTTTCTAGTAACTGAGCAACTCTTTTGTCATATTAATATAAAGATTACTTTGTATAAGTCCAAACTCTGAATATTTCACAGATTTTTTACCTATTTTTATGACAGTATTTTTACAGGGTGAAAATATTTGCTTTAAATTCCTGAAGTGTTCCTGGCAGATTCTGACACTTCTCCATTTCCTTGTTTAATGAGATAGAGATGGGCAGGCATTAAGACAAATCTTTCACAGATTTGGAATGGAATTCATTCCATACAAAAGTTGATGGCAGGAAATCCACGGAATTTTTTGAGAGGAAAAAAAAGGCTGAGACTTTGTGGTGAAAATTTTCTGGTTTTCAACCTGGAATCTCTTACAGGGTTAATCTACACAGGAATTAAGAACATCCTGATTGTGTCTACTCAAAAATGTAAAGAGGGAATTTTTTGGTGGTAAAATAAATATTTATGGTCATAATTATTCAAATTTCAGGCAATGTTATGGAAATAATTCCAAGATTCTATTTAAGACTGAAAATTCATGTTTGACAAAGATGGATTTGAAGTTCTTGATGGTCAGTCTGGGAATATTTGAGACTGTGGAATAAAATTGTGGCTGTTGTCACCTTAGTTTGGAGGGGCAATGAGCACTTTGTGGCACTAAAATCTCACCTTGACAGTAAAACCACAGGCAAAGAAAAAAAGAAAAAGAAGGAAAGGAAGATTTTTTTGTGAAAAAATTGTGCTGTGAGGGGATATCAGAAGATTGTAAATGAGCTGAATGAATCAGGCTGCTTCCCTAGTGAAATAAACTGGATTTAACAAAAAAAAAGTGGCAGAAATCAGCAAAGCAAAAATATTTTGGTAGAGACTCAGTGTGAAGGGGAAATGATGAAGGGCTTGGTTTAGCCTCAGTCGGCCCAGGAAGTCCAAATTTAAAATTATTGGCTCATTTATGAATTCAATCCTGTACCATGCTTATGAAATTTAGTCTTTTAGTGCCTTTCTTAGCATGAAGACCATGAGCCAGGTTTATGTTTTTTTAAAATATTTCTGTGCATTTCTGAGTTTCTAAAGGACATCCTAGGCAGGATTCCCTCAGTGTCCCACAGGAAGAGTTTTTGGGATGTTTTTTATCACTGTGCCCGTTCCAGGGAGCAATTTTGGGGCAAATTTCACTCTCCACCTCCAAACATAAATCCCAACCCACCAGAAAAGCTCTGTTTCAATGCTAATTCCCTTGATTTTTTTGGTTTAATCATGGAAATCTTCATTATGCTCCTATCACTTCTTCCACAAGAAGAAAAGAACAACGTGAAATTTCAGTGGGTGGAAAGATGGATGTTTCCATCCCAGCATATTTCCCGAGAAATGGATGGAAAAGCTTCCCAGGGAGGATAAATTACTCAATTAGCAAACATAATGCAGAGGACACTTCTCCAGATTGCAGATGCTGTAATCTGACGGGAAATTCTCCATCTCCAAACAGGGACATGATGGAGCTCTCATTATTCTGCCATCAGAGGAGCTGAAAAATGAAACTGCCCATGCCCAAAATATTCAGAGGATCTCGCAGGCAGCCCACCCTGAATTTCAGATCAATAGGGTTGAATATTTCACCAGCAATCATACATTTGAAAATCAATGCTGTCAGGGTTGGTAATGCTCTGCTAGAGGAGGCTGAAGGCAGTCAGGGATGGGCTAAAAGCTGCTCCAGAAGTTTTGTCTGTTTGTGCAAAAAAATGAAAACTATTTTACACAGTGATTTATAAATTCAGGGTTTTGATTTTTCTAACCAGAGGAGCAAAGAGAGACATTGCAAAACACAAAGAAGCACAATTAATTAAATATTTGAGGTACGGAGACTTCTCTGGAAAGGAATGTTGAGCTCCATATTGACATTTACTGGAGAAAAAAACTTCTTGCACGTGTTCAAATCTTGTTCTAGGTGCTCAAAACTTGCTAAAGGTGTTCAAAACTTGATGTACTGACCCAGTTTTCTTCCCTGTGAGGGTGGTGAGACCCTGGCACAGAGCAGCTGAGGCTGTCTCATCCCTAGAATTGTCCAAGGTTGGTTTTTTCCTTGCTTTTCTTCATTTCCTGATTTGATTCTCTCAATTTCCTTCTCAGCTCCAACTCTTCTGTTTAGCCTGGGCCATGATTCTGGTCTGCCAGAGAACAGAGAGCTTAAATATATTAATATCTGTGGGGTTCTTTCCCATTGGGAAAAGCCATTTTTAATATGTGTCCATTCATAATATGATCTATTTGAAGCCCTGTAGAAAAATAGGATGGTCTTGATGATTTTGGACCTTGTTGCAGTGATGTTTCTGCTTGCAGAAGTGTAGGAAAATAAAATCAGCCTTTGTTTGCATCTAGATTTATTTAATCTTGAGTTTAAACTACAGAGCACAGTTCATGGAATGATGGAGAGATGCAGGATTTAGGGAAATAAAGGGATTAAGGCAAATAAATTAAAGGTTATGCCAAGGAAATTGTGCCTTGCACCTCACCTGAGCTGGGAATTTTATTGGCTCCAGTGTTTGAGCCTCATTTCCTCATGGGAAGTGAAGAGAAAACTAAAATGAAGAATGGTGCTAATTCCTGGCATCTGAAATATGATTATCCACATCCCAAAATGGTGAGTCTGCTTGCTGGAATTATCTTTAGTTTTATTCCAGATGATTCCCATCCCAGCTCGGGGTTAGGATGGGGAGGGGGATCCCTCTGCCTCCCAGGAAAGCAGAGGATGAGCCTCTCCTCCATTGGATTTTGTGATCCCAAAAAGCCTCCCAAACATCCCTCCCACCACTGCTCTCCCCCACTGGTCCTAAGTGTCTTTAGAACAACCACTCTGATTATTTTTTGGGACTCAGATCAACAAAAGCAACAAAAAAAAAGCACAAAAATTATGATGTCAGGGCATTTTAGTGGGTTCACAGAGTTCTGATGATGACACCTCCCAGGCTTTGACAGGGAAAGGTGCCAAGGGTTGAATCCTGCTTGGAATTGCTTTGTTTGGAGCAATGAGGTCAGTCCAGAGCATGGCTATTAAAGCATCACCTGGTGTGGGTGTGCCATAAAAAACCACCAATAATCAGCATTTCCAGGGCAGAATTCCTTCAAACTCTTCCCTTCATCCCCTTGGATCAGCCAGATGAGGAATCTGCCTGGAGGAGCAGAACCAGAACAGGAATGACATTGGAGATTAGAGCTCCCAAACAAAATCCAAGATTTTTCCAGCAATATTCCAGCTTTCTCCTGGTTCTGTTTCAAAGACATATCCAGACATATCAAGATCTCTCCCCTAGTGTCTTTTCTAATTGATAAATTCCTAATTATTTCCAGAATTTTTTGCTGTTTGTCCTTATTAATTTCCATTTTTATCCGATTCCCTAAAATTCATCTTAGCCTTGTAACCTCTCAGCAGCCCAAACATTGTTTTTCCATCCAAGTTCATTATCACCACTCTTTAATTAAATTCTTATGGCTCTTCTGTAATCTTGATCTGCTTTTGTTACCTAATAACTTCTCCTTCAGCACCTAAAGCAAATGTTTTACTGAAACATGAACAGATCTCGTGACTTAAAATGGAATAAATCAGTCAGCACATCATGGGAGAGGTATTGGATCAGCCTGGAATGATTCCCTTTTCTAATGCCTTGTTGATGTTGAACATTTACAATTTCCTTTCAAGACCTTTAATTATTCTTTCTTTCAAAATTTGTCTAAAAGCTCTGCATATGATTAAGTCAGGCTAATGAGCAGAGAGATATCTGAGTCAGAAAGGGAGGAATTCCTTAAGTGATGCATTTGTTATTCTCTGAGGATTTGCTCTAATCCCTGATTTGACAAATTTATTAAAAGTCCTCCCTAACCATGTCCAACTGTCTGCAATTCCCTCTCCTCTTCGGAATTCTGAGCTGGACCTTGCACTGTCTCCTGCTGCAGGATCTGAAGACTTTTGTGTCTTCTTTTCATCTCTCACAGTGACCATTTCTTTTCATTTTCACTGGCTAGCCTTCATTTTCCACTTTTCTGTATCAAGTGACCCTTAGTGAATGTGAGGAAAATTATTATTTTTAATGCTTTTAACTTTTAATTTTTTTTTTAGCTAATCTGCATTATGTGAAATCCTTAATCCCTCCTCAACTTTTGAATTGGTCCTGCTTTTCTCCTCCCCACCCTGCACTCTTTTATTTAGATAACTGAAGAAAATTTTGTGGTTTTCTTTTTCTTCACAAAATTTAGCTAAACTTGGATTTTTAGTAGCTCTCTCTTCATCTCTGTGCTTCCTGAATTCTGGGATAGATCTGTCTGGGCTTCTGTCTGGTTTTTCCTTCCTTTCCTACCTGTGTCAGACTGTGTTCAGAATTTTTTTGTGCAATCCCAGTGCTCCCAGAGATGAGGGTGGTTGGATTTCTCTTTCTCTCTCTTGGATTTCTCTTTCTTTTCTCTTAATGAGAAAAGAAATCATCAATTAGATTATGTTAATTCATGTCACAGAACCATGGAATGGCTGGGGTTGGAAATTGGTAGGAATTAATGGGTAATTATAGTCATCTTTTCATTAAGATCCTCTGATCTTCTGTGATCCTATGAAGGTCTAAATTTTGGTATTTTTTGTTTTGAGAAAAAAAGAAAAATGGTGCCTGTATGCAAATCATCTCCACCAGCTACAGATCTGAAGGTTGCTGTTACCAAGGTCAAGGAATTTAAGGAATTCAAGGAATTCAAGGAAGTCAAGGAATTTAAGGAATTCAAGGAAATCAAGGAAGAGCTTGCTAAGTGCAGAAAAGCTGGGATGGGGGAAGGGAGGAATAATTTAATACAACATTGCTGAATCTGTAAAAAACCCCAACCTTTCCTCAAAAATCAGATACTCCAAAAGGAGCTCTATGGTCAAAAACCTGCTCAGAACATTTCATCCACAGGCCTCAAAACACCACAAACCCCTTATTTATTCTAATTAAAAATGAAGAATAAATAAGTTTTATTTATTTTTAAATCACTTTTGCACTGATACTGCAGCAGAGGCAGCAAGAGAGGGTGGATTCTCCTCAAGGGATTTCCTTTGAGGGCAGAACCTCAGGAGAACAAATCCCACAACAGGGCATGGCCATGAGGGGAAGGGATTTTGTCCAGCTCATCCTTTCCCCTGGCTTGCAAAAGCCTGACATGGTTAGACCCAGTTTGGGTGGCTTCTCCAAACAGGTGAAGTCTGGGGTTAAAATATTTTGGGATTTTTTTGCCTGCTGTGTTGTCCAGACTCTCCAAGCCTCATGTCCATGGGCTTCTACAAATAGGTGAAGCCTGAGTTTAAAATATTTTGTATTTTTTTTGCTTGCTGTGTTGTCTAAACTCTCCAGGCCTTGCATCCATGGGCTTCTACAAACAGATTAAGCCTGAGTTTAAAATATTTTGTATTTTTTCTGCCTGCTTTGTTGTCCAAACTCTCCAGGCCTCATGTCCATGGGCTTCTCCAAACAAGTGAACCCCGAGTTTAAAGTATTTTGAATTTTTTTGCTTGTTGTGTTGTTCAGATTCTCCAGGCCTCACATCCATGGTCTTCTACAAAAAGGTGAAGCCTGGGGTTAAAGTATTTTATATTTTTTTTGCCTGCTGTGTTGTCCAGACTCTCCAGGCCTCATGTCCATTGGCTTCTCCAAACAGGTGAAGCCTGGGGTAAAAATATTTTGTATTTTTTTTGCTTGCTGTGTTGTCTAAACTCTCCAGGCCTCACATCCATGGACTTCTCCAAACAGGTGAACCCCAGGTTTAAAGTATTTCGAATTTTTTTGCTTGCTGTGTTGTCCAGACTCTCCAGGCCTCACATCCATGGTCTTCTACAAACTGGTGAAGTCTGGGGTAAAAATATTTTGTATTTTTTTTTTCCTACTGTGTTGTCCAGACCCTCCAAGCCTCATGTCCATTGGCTTCTACAAACAGGTGAGGTCTGGGGTTGAAATATTTTGTATTTTTTTTCTTGCTGTGTTGTCCAAACTCTCCAGGCCTCATGTCCATAGGCTTCTCCAAACAGGCGAAGCCTGAGTTTAAAATATTTTGTATTTTTTTTGCTTGCTGTGTTGTCCAGACTCTCCAAGCCTCATGTCCATAGGCTTCTACAAACAGGTGAGGCCTGGGGTTAAAATATTTTGATTTTTTTTTTTGCTTTCTGTGTTGTCCAGACTCTCCAGGCCTCACATCCATGGTCTTCTACAAACAGGTGAGGCCTGGGGTTAAAATATTTTGATTTTTTTTTTTGCTTTCTGTGTTGTCCAGACTCTCCAGGCCTCACATCCATGGGATTGTGATCCATCCAAAACCAAGGGCTCATGGATCTCATCTTTATTAGCCCAACTTTAATGGTGAGCTGGTTTTTCCTTTTTGTCCCTGGAGCCCAGACTGTTGGGAACAAACCCTTTAAATCTTTAATGCTTTTGTGCTCCCATTGTTTCCTTGTCAGGGCTCTGCTGAGCAGAATTTCCCTCTGACAGTGGCTGCTTCTCCCTGAAAGCTTCTGACTCTCCAGGGCTGGACCTGCAGGCTCCATCCCAGCATCTCCCTCTTGTAATTGCCTGGGGGCCAATTCCTCCTAAAAGAATTAAAAATGCAAATCCAATCTCATAATTGTGTAATATGATCAAGCTGGCAGCTGGATCAATACTGGCCCTCGTTGTCAATAAAGCAGCTCCCAGGTCTGTTTGTCAGAGCTGCCCAACGTCACTTTATCACTGCTGCTGCTGGGGTCCTTCCCCCTCCATGACAAATGACATTTTATCAGTGCCTTCCTAGCAATCAGCTCCAATTTTTGCATCATGGAAATTCCTCCTGTCGTCCTGCTGCTGCCTTTGGGAGGCTGGAGGAGTCAGGCAGGCTTTGGCTTCTCCAGGCTGTCACAGGGGGCTGGGGCTGACAATAACACACTGGGGTATCTTCATTTTCTAGCCACAAATGACACGGGGTTACCAGCAAAGGGAAGCACTGTGGAAAAGGAAAGCTGGGAATCAATGAGTGAATTCCCGCTGGTGCTGGAGCTGTTGGTTTAATATGAGATAAACTTCCCACCCCTGAGTCTCAAAACCCCCTCCAGACAGTTTTTCTTACTCAATAATGCCTCCAAAGTAGAGTGTTTTGGAATGAGGTCTCCTGGTCCAAAATGTGCAGGGATCAGAAGGCACAAAAATTGAATTAGCATGGACATTGTTCCTCCCTGCCCAGCCACAACAACAAAAACTGAAATAAATAGTCTCATGATAAAATATATGAAGATGATGGCCCAGTCTGCCCAGCTTCTTTTGTATCATTTCAGCCCCCACAATGTTTTGGGAAAAGCAGTAAAATATCCCTAACTCATACAGGAATAATTCCATAGGGAGCAAAATATTCAGGTGGCCTCTTGGGAGATCCAAGCATTATTCAGATGTACAGAAATAGGAACAGAAAGGAGGGGAAAAGCTCTGAATTCCCAGAGCAGCTGTGGCTGCCCCTGGATCCCTGGAAATGCCCAAGGCCAGGTTGGACATTGGGGTTGGAGCAGCCTGGGACAGTGGGAGGTGTCCCTGCCATGGCAGGGCTGGGATGGGATCATCTTCAAGTTCCCTTCCAACCTAAACCATTCCATAATTCTATGTTTCTGTGATTCTATATAAAAAAAATTCTTAATATATTTATGGGTACCTCACCCAGTTAATCTACTTTGAAGAACTGGAAAACAAATCCTGGGAGGAGCAGTTGGACTGGGAAAGGGGCTGAGCCTGGAGAAAAGGAGGCTCAGGGGGGACCTTGTGGCTCTGCACAAGTCCCTGCCAGGAGGGGCAGGGAAAGGAGGAGAGGAAATGGCCTCAAATTGCACCAGGGCAGGCTCAGCTTGGAGATTGGGAAAGAAAATTTCCCTGGCAGAGTGGTCAGGCCTTGGGATGAGCTGCCCAGGGAGGTTTGCAGTCACTGTCTGTGGGAGTGCTCAGGAGCAGTCTGGATGTGGCCCTGGGGGACAGGGTTTGGGCTGATGCTGGTGGCACTGGGGTGGCACTGGGGGAGTCTGGAGGTCTCATCCCACCTTGATGATCTCATGATTCCTGGGAATGCTCTTCTCTCCTTTCATAGCTGATCCACAGCAAGAAGTCAGCTGGCCAAAAAATCAAAAGCATAAACAGGATAAATGGAGTTCATATACAAATGCACTGAGGCAGAAGAGCATCAACACCCACAAAATAAAGACATTTCACTCACAAGCAACACACACCAAGAGGATTTTTGCTGGCGCTGGCCAGAGAGTAAAAATTCAGTGTCATGAAAATATAAAGGTTCCAGCAATGTTTTTGTTCCCCTCTGGAATGAAAACAAAACTTTAGGAACACTTTTCTGACTTGGAAGTGGCTCAAAAATTGCTATTTTCTTATTGAAAAGCTCCAGGTTTTGGTGCAGGACTCAAGACAGAAACCCTGGCCTTCAGAAAACTTGGTCAAACCCAGCAAATCCCCACAGAATAACCCAGCCTTGATAAACACCATATTTTAATGCAATGACATTTTGTTGAGAGTATTCCAGCTGCCCTGAGCTGCAGCCTGGTTGAGATTGGGCAATTTGGAGTTATTAATATTGCTAAATCTTCCTTTTCAAAGGCCACCACGTCTCTTGATGATCACTGGACATAAGGAATTAATAATTTAGGACTGGGGAGAGGGTAGAGGGAGGGTTGTGGTGTGGTTTATTAGACCCAGGCATAGGGTTGTAATAAAGCTGCCCACAGGCAGGTCACAAATCATAATTTTTTTTGGTTTTTAACAAAAAAAATAAGTATTATTTTAAAAAGAAAAGCATCCCAGCTCAGCTGGCTGTGAGTTCCCATCCCAGATGGGGACTGGGACTCCCTGGATGAGCCCCTGGGCAGCAGGGTTGGGACAGCCTGAGCCTGATCTTCCTTTGTGGAGCTCCTTGGGATGGGACAGGGTGGTGGGACAAGGTGTCACCTCACCTGTGGGTTGGTGGATGTGTCCCTAATTGTCCCTTCCCTTGGCTCAGGGTTCCAAAAGTATCCATGGAATGTGGTGCTCAATCCCAACATGAAAATTGTTCCCTGCTCACGGAATCCCAGAACGGTTTGGGTT
>VZTT01042081.1:50326-71263 GCA_013400855.1 Buphagus erythrorhynchus | reverse complement strand
ATCCTTTTTAATACTAAAGCAGGAAGCCACCAATTAATTCAGAATGGGAATTATAATACCAAAGTAACAAGATAATCTAGACCATAGCTTAGTAAGAGCTACTCAAATTGGAACAAGCATCCACTGCTCTTAATGAACTTCCTTTCTGGTCAAACTGATCTAATGCCTGAGCCACCCAGATTAACATTCTGTGGTCCTCTGGATGAACTCCAAACTCCTCTTGTAGAGTATTCAAGGCACTCCAAGTGAGTGCACAATGTGGAACGTTGCCAGGACTGTAAGTGACCCTACAACCACTATCTGTGACCCTTCATAATTTCTGTTATCTACTTAATTAGCCCACAGTCAGCATGGAGCATGGAATTATATTCTGCTGCTTTGGAGCTGTCAGGTGAAGGTCTGTCACAGAAACTGCAGTCTGGCTGAGTTCTACATGCCACATCTCAAAGAGGTAAAAGGAAAAAAGAATTGAAACAGCTGACCAATTTCCTTACTGTAAGAGGCCTGTGACTCTCAGGCAGGACTTGAATTTGGCTCTTTAGTGTTGTGATGCTCAGTTCATCTCAGTTTAGCTCTGGCTCCGAGTTGATCCTACTGAGCAAACGTTTACACCTTATTTGTTTGACTCTGTTCCACCCTTCTAGTCCAGTCTAATTATCAGTCTTAACAGCTTCTCCTTTCAGATGAATGGTTGAATCAACATTGGAGTTAAAAAGGGAAGGACAGCATGAGCAGAAGATGGAACAAAGGGGCACAATGGTGTTTCTTGCTTCTAAAGACAGACTTTTTAATCTCTGTTAAAAAATATATATGACACAAGGCAGAAAAAAACTGCCTGTCTACAGCCTTCCCTGTGGCAAGCACCAATATTTCAAGCTGAAAAGAGACTGAAAGCCATGCTAGCCAGTTCACAACTTGACAGAAACTTGTGCTCACTGCTCCATACCAAATGAAGAGCCTGCCAGAACGTCAGCTGTTCAGAGCTCCCAGCCTCCAGGACAGGCAGAGGACAAGCTGCACTCAGGTTTCATTTGGTATCCAGTAACAGAAAGTCACAGCTAACAATACGACCACAGGACAGGAGTTCAATGCCAAGGATTTTTGATTTTGCAACGTGGTTCCAGTTTAAGCCACTACTGACCTCAGCAGCCATGGAATCCAGGACATAAACAAATAATTCCTTACCCACCTCAAGCAAAACCAGCCAGATTTGTGCAGCTCATCAGCAAAGGGGAACACCACATAAACCAAGAGACTTTGTCACTGGAACCACAAACTAAAACCACAAACAGGTCAGTGACAGGAAGGACTATTTGAACACACCAGACCCAACTATAACCAAAGCAAGCTGGATCTGAGAGAGTGTTTATGTATGACCAACAGCACAGGGAACAGGCCAAGGCAAGCAGGATCTTTGGAGGCTCACAGGAGCCACAGAATAGCTGAGGTTGGAAGGGATCCCTGGAGATTGTTTAATCCAACCCCCTGCTCAAAGCAAGGTCAGGTAGGGCAGGTTCCTCAGGGTCATGTCCAGCTGAGTTTGAGTGTTTCCAAGGATGGAGATTCCTCAACTCCCTGCAGTATTCAATCACCCTCACAGTAAAAAGGTATAATGAACCTCCTGTGTTTCAATTCATGACCACTTCCTCTTGCCCTTTCACTGGGCACCACTGAGAAGAATCAGTCTGTTTTTTTCCCTTATTAGGACTTGGCATTTCCCTTTGCTGAATTCCATGAAATTCCCATTTTTCTGCTTCTCCAAAAGCAACGGAGAACCTCTGAATGGTGGCAGAGCCATGTGTGGATCAGGATCAGCCCCTCCTCCCAGTTTTGTAACACCTGCAAACCTGCTGGGGGCTCAGTCTGCCCCATCACCCCAGTCACTAATGGAGATGTTGAACAGTTCTGGTTTCACCATCAGTCCCTGGAGAGCAGCACTTATAAGCAGCCCCCAACTGGACTTCATCCTGCTGACCAGAATCCCTTCAGCCCAGGGTTCACCCATTTCTCAGTCCACCTCACTGCTCCTTCATCTCATCAGTTTGTCTATGAGAACATTGTAAGAGACATCAAAAGTCAAGATAAACCACAACCACTGCTCTTTTCTTATCCACTGAGCCACAGCCACTATACTCCAACTATTAGATTTCAGATGTGCTTCTGAAAAGAAATTGAGATTAAAGAGATACAGGAAAACAGTGATTTTGTGTTGGATTCAGAGAGTCACAAATGAAGAACATAACCTGAGGCTTAACAAGTCAGCAGACCTCCTTCATGCAAAACAGAACTAACTCTCATTTTTGAGTAAAATATTGAAGGCAGCTATATTCAAAATAGAGAAATCATAGCTTCATCACAGGAATGACTTTCAGAAAGCCTACAGGAGTCAGTGACATGAAAGAAAAAATGGTGTATGTTAAAGGCTTTCTCAGATCATCTTATAACAGCTCTTCTCTCACATTAACTAGGTGAAGCATGATTTAAATAAAATTGGAAAAAAATTTACATCAATTACATGTTTTTGATAACATCTGACACTCTAAAATTAATTTTCAGAGTCAATCTGGCTATGGAAAGGATTTGTTTCTGTTTGTCTCCAATACACTCATGTCAGATGAGAACAGGAAACAAAGGTGAAGAGCCCAATGTAAATTTACAGATAAAAGGGAAAAGGGGGTCAGAAGGAATTTTAAAAGATATTTTTAATCATTAACATAAAGAAGAATCTCTCACAGGCAGAAAAATGTGAGGAAAAACTATAAGGACCAGTTGAGATCAGAAATCAGGAAGAAGCTGCAAATGTCATGATTGTTTCAGAAATGAAAGAAACAGCTAATACTTACCAAATTATCAGTTTCTGGATCTTCACAGAAAAAAGGTTTTCCTTCTTTCTCCTGCTTCCTTACAAAGTTTTCAATATCTACATCAAAACTGGCAGAAGTTGTGCCTTCTGAGCCTTGTGTAGATTGTTCACATTTTTCAAATAATAGTGCTAACAAGGGAAATAGTGGGTGCCTAGGAAAAAAAGAGTTTAAATACATGAATAAGTTAAGACATCTAGCTCAGAAAAGCTCACAGTCACTCATGTGAGTGTGACAAGTTCTGGAAGAGACTGCATATAACACCACTGGCTAGAGCAAAATAAGATAAAAGTTTATTTTCATTTTGATTTACCACACTCCAGAGGCAAATGCAGTAGTAAAATATGTATATATTTAATTAAAGAGAACAACCACAAGCAAAAAGCTCAGACTGTTTAATTCACTGTAATTGAGTGGCACTGAGACAGATTAATACAGTGCACTAGAAATGAGATTTAGGATTTACAAAGAGGATGAATGCAGATTTAAATGAAGCCTGATAAAATTGATTTATTCTTCAATGTGGGCCATACTTATAGATCATGAAATAACTTTAAAAAATTGAGAAGAGTATTCAGGCTATGCTCAGAAGCCTCCTGTGAAATCATGCTCTGAGGAGAAGATTTTGTTAGCACAAGTCTGTAAATGAATGGATACATCTTTCTGCCTCAGGTTGAGGGTTTTTTGCTGTTCTGTTTGGCTTTTTCCTGTTTTGGTGGGGAGTTTTTTGTTTTGTTTTTTTTTTTTTTCAACCTGAAAACAAGTAATAAGTCTGTCTTTATAAAGTAGTTAAAGTGAAAGGACACTTAACCCCATGAAAACTGAGCAAACTGCTTAGCACAGCACTTTTTACTGAAAAATCTCAAATTAGTGTGCTCAATAAATGATAGTGTGCTCAATGGATCAATATTTAATCCATTTTGAGCTAATTACTGGGGAATAGACCATTAACCCTAAAGAAAAAGGAGCAAAGATCGACCTAACTACAATAAAAGTAAAAACTCATATTAAAGATAAAAACAACAATAGGACAAATAGTGACCACAGTTTAAAGTCTAAGGTAGCCTTCTAGATTTGGCAGCTTTAAAACTGCTGAAATTGAAAAATCCCACCAGCTCAGGAGGGTTTTTCCTTGGCTGATGACTGACAGTGAAGCCTATTTGGTCTCACTCTTTCCCTTAAAACCATGGAGACAGCCAAGAGATCACCTGATTTGAAGCTACTTATTATTTATTTATTACAAAACCCCAAATCCTCTACCCTATCCTTCCCCCTTCCAAAGACAGAACACGAGTCCATCACTACCTGTAAATGGCCTGCTTGTCTGCATCCATTGGAGTCTGAGATTCCACAGGGGCAGGACTCACCCCTTCGGCATCAGTTTCAGAGCAGTTGGGATCTTGTTCAGTTTTTAACTCTGTTACCACTTGCATCTGTAGAAAAAAAAAAGAGTAAATCTGCAGCCCTGACGTAAAATAAGGGTGCTGTGTTCTAAGGGAAGAGCAGTGCAAAGGGCTCCTATATTGCCAGGAGGTTGGTGTGACTTGGCAGTGACACAAGAAGTTGTAGCAGCAACAAAACCCCTCTTTTAATCCCTGACACTTTTTGATGGATAAAGATCACTCCCAAGTTTTAGCATTTGGCTTTAAATAGGGAATGACAAATATTAGTAAATTGTTGAAGCGTTTTGTCTCTGAAGTGGCTGTTTTTGGAATAGCCTACAGTACACTGCTCCAAAAAGTTCATGGGAATGTCTGCATAAAAATCCTTTAGGATTAAATCAATGTAAAGAAAAGTTTATTCTCCTAAGTTTTCTTTCTTATTTTTTACTGTGTATTGTATAAGGGTACTGAAGAAAAGGATCTTCTACGTTTTCTTGTCCATTAAAATGCACATTTGCATAAGAAGATCTGAAATATTCTGTGTTCCACCAGGTCTTCAATTATAGGAGCATAACCTCCCATGACCTTTAGCACTCCATTTAATGTATTGTAAGAACCAAATATTCTAGGGCTGTCAGACTACAGGAGAACAGCACTAACTCCTACACATCCATTTAACACACATTTATACCATGGAGGAGCAACAGTGAGCCACAGCTTCACCTGAACACCTCCTAAATTGCCTTAGGAGGCTGGGCACACCTCTGGGGTGCTTTGAAGGTGTTCCAAGTGGTTTTTTCCACCACCTCCAGCTAAGTATCCTTTGGATTGAAAGGTCTTTCTGGAACCTGTACTGTGAAAGTCACAGTTTCCACCTCTCAGCCCAAACTCTTTGGTTTTCTCCTATTTGAGCATCTGCACACAGACATGAAACCACTGCAATCTTTTCTCTTAACTCCCTTTTATCTCAGGTAGAGGACAGACACTGTTCTAGGTATCTCCAGGCAGCCAGAACTGACAGCTGCAGAGACAAAGGCCTCCAGTATTAGAGAACCTGACTTCAAAAGAATTTAATTTATTTCCACATAACAGCAGCAGAAAACTTTGTAATATTCTTAACAGTCTGGGAGAACCAAAAGTTTTGTGCTTTATTACCTATTGGGGCCAAGCCACCTCCTAGAAAAATCAGAAACCGAGAAAATTCAGCATCTCCCACCCAACAGAGCATCCTGCCTTGCAGAGAGCTCCCTCAGCAACCAGAGATGATTTTCAAGCCAGAATGCTTTAAAAAAAAAAAGAAAAAAAAAAAAAGATGTAACTAATGGACTAATTTCTTTGCTAATGACAGGAAGGAGGAGCAAATTAAAAGAGATGACTCAGACAAGTGATTATAAATGTTGGCCATAAATCTGCAGAGTTTGATGGGAGGGAGTGTGTTCAGTTAGGGTTCTATCTCCCTACGAAGAGGAAACAGCTCACTTAAAACTGCAAGTTTTTTTTCTGTGGGCCATTTCCAAACTAGAAAAACAGCAAGCACCTGAATTACCTGTCTACCTTGGACACTGAGAGCTTGAAATACACAACAAATAGGAAGAAAAAGCTCCCTCCCAATCTGTTATTTTGAAAAAAACCCGTATTTTAAGTTTCACTGCCACAGGTTGGTATGTATTTGCTGGGGGAATAAAGTCAAATATGTGAAGTAGGTGAGAGGAGAGAGAGAAATTAGAATTGCAATAAAAAACCAATAAAACTAAAAATCTGACTGCATTCAGATGAACATTTTTAGGAGATGTGGAAAGTTGCTGGTTTTTTTCCCCATTGTTGCCATCTACTGACAGAAGTACTTTTGCTTAGGGCTGACACAGAGTAAGAGAAAAATGGGTCTTCAGAGTAGAGGCCACCTCAGGACTTGCCTCCAGTTAACAGCATTTTAATTCAGCAATTTAAAGTATAAAACTACAGCCTGTTGTACAAAAAAGGTAACATTATGACCAAATATTCATGGCTGTGTTTCACTATTCCAGCTTAAACAATGCCAAAGCAGGCACTAAGGACAAAGTCACTATTTTCCCTCTTCCTAAGTGTATTTAGTTCCTAGAGAAAGGAAAACACACCTACCTGTTGTCCATCTTGATAGTTGTCTATACTTAATGTCTGTGTTGCCATCATGGTTATTAAGACATTAATTGTGTCAAATCATCATAAGTGTGAACAAATATTCTTTAAAGGAAAAAAAATAGTCAGTTAAAAAAGTGGCCACTTAGAATCCAGTTCAAAAGGCTGAAGAAAAAACAAAAGTAGAAATTCAGATTTATGCACACCTTCAGAGAGTTTATTGACAACAGCCACATGCAAATTCAAGCAACAAATAAATTCAGTTTGGAAATAGAACAGCTTTTATCAGCAAAAAGTTTATTGTATCCTTTCATATTTTAAAGTAAAATGTTTACGAAGAGGCTTAGGTTTTTTGTACTCACAAGATTCAAGTGAACTTTAGCATTCATTCCTGCACTACCTAACTGACATTCTAAGGTAATAGATGAAATCTAGAAAGGGGCAGGTTTGTGTTTCTGTGTTTTGAAAAGGCTCCCAACCCACTGAGCATCACTGTAACTGAAATAAGAATAGTTAAAATGATGAACCAAATGCAAAGTGTTAAGGAATATCCTGTTCACTTTTGGGTAGGAATCCCAGATTATTCTAAAGTAGGGTCTGAAACTACTTTCAGAGACCAAGCCTCAAATCAATTCTGACATCAGGAATTTGCCATCCAAGTCATTTAAGGTTCAACAAAGAAGGGAACAATATCTAACAATTTTTAAACAAGTGGGTCCACATGATTATAAAGTTTCAAAAGGGACCTAGGAATTCAGAAGTCTCAATTTCAAACACATTTGAAACTTCAGGAAATACTAATTACAATAGGATTTATACACAACTAAATGCATCATGTTATTCTCTCTAGGCATTAGCTGGAGCTTGGTGCCCAGATGAGTTAAATATTTTTAAGTTAAGACATGCAGTAATTAAAAAATAATAAATTATCAAAGCACCACCACCAGATAGAGTGTACCCAACTAATTATCAGTTCACATTTCATTTTCTTGTCAGATTTGCAGCCATTACAACTGAAATCACGTAACTCATTATGCCATTACCAGTAACTATTAACACAAAGTCAATTTTCCTTGACACATAGGAGTCCTAATATTTAGCTAATATTAAAAAAATCCATATTAAAAAATAAGTCAGAGCTCATGTCTTGAAAAACATTACATCCAGGTAATAATTCCAGGTTTTCTACTCTTTTTCACTTATATCAGTACTGAAGAACTAAGCTTTAAAATTTTCACCAGTTTAAGATCTGAAACAGAATTTTTTTTTTGCAATGTGTTCAATCACTACACATTTTGCATCTATTTTAAAGTCCTTCTCTTACTGCATACTACTACTGCATATGACCATTTTTAAGAGCAATTTTTACATTTCTGGATATTTTCCTCTACAGACTATAACAGTCTCAAGTGAGTGTTTCATTTTGCAGACACAGGAAAAATTTCAAGGTTCCTTTCTTTGACAACAGTTTCAGGCACAGAGACAAACCAAACTCCTCAGGAGAAACCTCAAGCATTACTTTGCATCAAATTCACTTTGTAATTCCTAAGTATGAGTGCAATTCTTAAAATCTTTTTTTTAAACAGCTTCAAAGACCAGAGAACTTCAGCAAGATGATGTAAGCATGGCTTCCTCTACAAACTAGGTTATATCTGTTTTTACAGAACATCAGTATTCTTTCTTTGAAACTCCAAAAACATTACTGATTTCTCCACTAAAATTAAAAATACAAGGAGAACAACCTAAGTGCAGTTAGTGATAGAAGTACCTCAGATTTAATTTGTTTTTTACAGTTACAAATCATTTAGTGTTAGAAGTTAAATCAGCATTTGCCACAAATCAATGAAACAGCTCTCAAAATACTTAAAGGGAACACATTCTAAAGCATTAGCCCTGTAAGCATTTGCCTGATGTTTAAACATTTATTTTCTTTCATAAATGGCAGCTGACAGCCAGTGCAAGTGCCTGTCTGTATTGATAGAGTGAACAGGCACATAGAAAATGCTGCTTTTCTTCCTTCTCAAAAGACATACATTTAATTTATGACTGTGACATCCAAAGCATGGACCGGACTAGCCTCAAAATAAAATCAGAACAGTTGAAAAGATAAACAAAGAAAGACCAAACACTATTTAATGATTATTTTAATTCTAAGTCCCACAGAAAACATTGCTAGACTGTGAGAGAGAGATGAAATTCTTAGGCAAAAATGAGAAAATAAAAGTAAAACAGTTGTAGAAAAGGAAGAAAGTCTTAAGAGTTCACATGGATGTAAGAGAATATTAGTGGCATGAAGAAAAACCTGGAGAGGGAGGCCACAAAGATAACACATGTAAACTGGTAAAGACAGTAGGACATGGCAAGAATTTTTGGAGAACAAGACAAGCTGGACTAACCCCTCCTTCCAGATTTCCATAATGAAGAGATGTTCCACATCTGGAAGGCCCTCAGGCCACACAAAAGAAGAAAGGAGGTGCATAGCTTTGAGCTAGATCCATAGATTATTTCATCTAGAAGGACTTTTGCCATATTTTCTCCCAGGGGAATGGAGACTGGAAAAGAATTCTATATGGATATATCCTTTATTTCCCACAAGAGCTTCCCCTCTGACTTATAATTACAGTAGAAAAAGATTAAGCTATTAGGCAAGATAGGAACTGATGAGATTTAGTGAAGACAACCACTGCAAATCAAGAAGAACAAATTGAGCTAATCACACGCTTAAATTGAGGCAATTAACTGAGGAATTACTTCTGTTCACTAAAAAGAAGCATTTCCTCATTACTCAGTAGAGGCAAGAAACAAACTCCACTAAACTTTACGAAAAGTAACTGAGGAGGAATTCACAGGTTTGGCTTTTATAACCTCACTGGGGGTGCAGCAGCCAGGGCTCAGACATGGGCAGAGCCCAGCAGATGCTCAGGCTGCAGGCAGCGATGGGGCTGCTATCGCTCCCAGATGTTTATCACTGCCACAGCTAATGACTTCCACAGCTCTTCCACACGGGGATGGCTTCTGATCCTTTTTACATCCAGGCTGGTTCAGGCCTCTCCCTGCTAAAGGTGGCTGTGATGGAAAGCAGCTGACTTGGTCTGGAGTGCACTCGGACAACCCCTGCTCTTGGCTGACCTGCTCGTGTGCTAATTTCTGGCTCATGTGTGTTGATTCTCAGCTCTCAGCAGGACCATCTCCAACCAGCACACTCTACCTCAGGACACAGAGTATTTGGGTATCTGAGATGAACACAAGAATATATGACTTCTGGACATCTTAGCTTTCAAAATGCCAATTATTCTCTGTGAAAGAAATGGAGAGCAGACGGAAAACTGTGTGTTTGTGTTACATTCAAAGACTTATAAATAACAAAAATAACCTGAGGGTGAGTCTGCTAGTCTAACAGAACTAACTCTCATTCTATTTATTTTGAAAGCAAAGCGTGTGGAAAACCCAAGGAAAAACTTAAGGTCATGTAACTGGAAGCTGATGCATGACCTGCAATCAGAAACTCCACTGATACCTGTGGCAAAAGGGAATTCATAAAAGATCATGGTCTACAAAGCAAAGGGGGGAAAAAAAGGGAAGCCTTTTATAAAATGAGGTATGAAAGGAAAATGTAAAGCAGAAAGGAAGCTAAATGAAGCAGGGTAATCATAATTAGAAACGTGGAGACTTTGTGCAAGTTGAGCATGTAAGAGAAGAGATTAAATGTGAGCTGAAACATATACACAAAGTGATCACATTCATCACCCCACTCCTCCCTTGTTCCACTTACTCCTTCATAATTAAGGGCACAGGGACCACCCAGTAACCTTAACAGAAGGTACAAGAGAGCTGCTGCAGATCAGTGGTATCATTTTTAACATACACAAGCTACAACAGATGTTTGTAAGAGATATAAATAGTTATGCTTCAGGCTACAAGCTAACCACCAACCCTCTTCGGGTTGTGAAGGAACTACCCAACAGACTTGTTAACAAGTAATCATTCCTTCTAATTTTCCCTCAAACGTGTTTCTTTGAAGTCCTTCAGAGAGAAATGCATGACTGGCAGATTTGGCATGGCTCTTTGTTCACTGGTATTTAACTTTAGTCCTGGCACTGCTGTGTAACATTAGATCCTTATATTCACACACCAAGCTAAAAAGAAACAAAAATCAATTCCCTTTGACAGATGAAAAGCAACTAGAACTGTAGTCCTTTTCAACACAATACAGGATGATATTTATTTCCAGGGCACACTCTTTTCTAAAGAAGATAAAATATTGGCCATGAGAAAGCTGCTCACCCCTTTCCTTCAATGAGTTGAAGACATTATCTTGTTCCAGCAGAGATCCCACTGATGTTCAACGTGGAAGACAGAAACCTAAAAACCAACAGAGAAATAGTCAGAAGAAAACACCACAGAACACACATTCTAAGACTCAACATGATTTTTTAAAAAACTGTTTTATTATGTGGTTCCCTCATCAAGTTTTAATGAACAGACAGGAATTTCTTCGCACGTTTTGCAAATTTTGTATTGTTAATAATCTCTAATCACACCCATTATCCCACGCTTGAACTTCTTATCCCATTATTTGATCTTTCTCTCATCTTATTCCATTCATTCTTTACATTCACCTTTGTCTCTGCTGACACCTCTAACAGAAGGCTTCATTTGGATAATAACTCCCTCACTGCTCAACCTTCATATTTTTCTCCTTGGCTTGGTGTCTGTCTGCCAAGACTAGACAAGACACAACCCAAAAATAAAACCATGAAATGCAAATAGGAGTAACTCACCACTTTTGTGAAAATTAAGCATGAAATCAAGAAAGGTGAGAGAATTTTTCTCCCATTTAAATCTCCTTTATAATAATTTGACTACAACCCATGGTAAAATCAAAGCATGATGCTAGAAATGGGCCATTGTTAGGATCCTGCATTTTGTGAAGACAGGTTCTGCTACAGGATTATTCGGCAATTTTAAAAAGCTTTCCAAAAATTACCACTTAAAATTACCTTAATGACATTTAATAGCACCCATTTGATACTCTGAAGCTACTTTTAAAAAGTAGTAAGGATTGTGAAAGCAAAGTAGCAAAGATTGCGAAAACATACTTAGAAAACACAACTGCTGAAAAGCATAAAAAAACCATCTCAGGGGAAGTTCCAGACACTAAGGTTGCATAGAGGCCACCAGAAATTAAATGATGGCTAAAACACAGCTGAGATCTTGAATCTGATTATCTCTGTTTCTCACATAGACAAAATTCACAATAAAAACCAGAGAGAAAATAAATCCAACATTTTTGAAAGCAAGATGAAATTGGTCTTTGAATTGACTTCTAAATTTATTAAAATCTATGCACGTGTTGTTTTTCAAGAAGTGATGGTTTTCAGACAAGTTCACAGAAAACAAAAGGTGAAGTGCCACTCAATCTAGATGCTACCTCTGGTTCATGAAACCTGGTTCTGAACAGAGCAGGGAAGGTATTTGAGGAGTTTTAAGGCAGTTTAAATTTCAGCCATTGGTTAGAGACTGAACACTGAGCAAGAAGGAGTTTCAGTCCAAAGTGATACACCTGGTCTTGAAGGTTCAAGGAGCAGATGGCACATTAAAAGTTCTTATCACTTTTCCTTAAACTGTCAAAGATCTATGTCTTCAGAAAATGGGCTCCTTTGATTTTTGCAGCTTCTTAATTCTGAGGAGTGTAACCCTCTTACTCCCTTCTTCACACACCATGCATTTTGGTATTCACTCTCACTTCCATTTACTGGGCTACCTTCAAATAAACGACTTCTCACTATTCATGGCATCTTCAGAACAGAGGTCACTGACAGATAAATCAGGATAGATAAATAGATAAATTAGCCATTCCTTGTCTCTGGTCAGACATAAAGAGGACTACTGCAAAACTGAAAATCCTGCACCTCCATTCAGAAATAACTGCAGCCAACAACTGATGGGGCCACTGCTGCCAGATCTGGCTGGTCAAATATTCAATGTATGAAGAAGTAGCCCTTGCCTGCAAAGCCTTCAGCTGAAACTATGGAAATAGCAAATTTCTAGACAGCTTATGAGATATGAGGGCAGGAACAAAGAGGTGCTAAAGAAATGGAAGCTTGGGTGAAAGATGCTGCAGAGGGAAGGATGTGGCTGAGAAGGAGCCAGAGGATATTGCAGTGATTTTGCCCTCTTCAAAGAGACACTGGACAACATTTAATACTGCTGTCTACCCTAAAACATATCAGACAAGAGAGATCTGAGCTTGCAGATGATGGTGTCTTCATGCACATTTCAGTGGGGGCAAGAAGAGGGAGCAGATACACCTGTTACAGGCTGGAGACAACACCAAGGCACTGTGGAGTCATCACCTGGAATTGCCATTGCCAATTTTTGTTTTCCTTTTATTCCTCTGGCAGACAAGCTTTAAAGTAATGCCATCAATAACAATAATAAAAATTGTAATATGTACATGTAATATGTAATAAAAATACCTAACTGTGAAACCAAAACAAAGGGCAGCTTGCTTTGTCTCTCAGAAAGTGAATCACCACTGAGGTTTTAACTACAAAGTAAAATAGGAACTTGTTCATTCAAGCACTGAAGAAGCCTCGTTTGAGTCATCCTCTCATTCTGCATTTCAGATTGCAGGAAGCAAAAACCCGTGTGTACATTCACATCTACAAATATGAGCAGACATTAAGATCCATGTTTTTTCATAGATTCAAATAATGATAATAATAATTGATTCAAATAATGAAGCAGTAAGTAGAACACACATGCCAACATCCAGGATTCATTCCACCTTTGCTGCAGTCCATCTCCACTGACCTGCCCACGCAGAGTCATTCACAGAAATTAAGACAAACAAATCAATATGAAGTTGATGCAGACAAGTGTATTAAAACTGTGCTCAGTGAGAATGTTCTCCTCATTCAGCACCAAGGTGGCTTTCATTTCCTCTGTCTCATGTACTTAAAAAGTACAGTCATTATTTAGAATATTATACTTTTAAGAAAGACTATGTTCCTGTTCAGGAACATAACACCAGCCTCAGGGAGTTCCATCACACAGATAAAGCCACTCAGTTACTCTACAACAGCTATGCTGTCAATTGCCCTGGGAGTCAAGCCCTAAAAAGCCACAAAACCAATTTCTGGCTGCAGTAAAATGAGATTTATTTTGTGTCACTTTGTTCCCTTTATTGTTTGGTGGTGCAATAGAGTTATTTATATGTTAATCTTGATGAATATGAGATGACATTAAAACTATGAATGCAAATTATACTTTAAGAAACTGAAAATTAAAAATAAATTAAGATCTACAACTAAAGTTGAATTTCTGCAGAAATATAGGCTACACGCCAAGCTGCCATCAACCTTTCTTTACATGTAGGATTTTGAACATGTATGCTATGTAATAGTGACTTTATTCAGCAAGAGCTCTCCAACAGTGTATCTGCTGCTTTGCTGTCCCATTAATCTTTCACAGCATCCTCTTTTCATATCCCTCCATCTCAGATCTTAACAATCCATACAAAGTATTCATACCACAGGCCACCTCCCAAGCACCACCACACACTGTCACACAGCATGACCAACAACAAACCATCTCATTAAAAGATTTGTGTTCCTTTAGCAACTCACTCTTTGTTTAAACTCTGCTTTAATTCTATAGATTCTCCTATTTGCAAGTACCAAATTTAAAAAAAATAATAAAAAATGTGGTACTATATAAGCTAAAATTGCATATGCAGTTAACTAATAAAATGAATATTAAGGATGCATAGATCATAGGAATTCCTCCAGGCACAACAACAGAAATAAAACGGAGGGGATCTGGGTCTTGTGAAGAACTCCAGCTCCTAATTCTGCACACATCCTTGGTGTGTGAACTAGGGTATTCCTAGGGAAAGGGTCACATTCCTGATTCCATGTCATCATCAATTTACCACAGTCCTTCTTAAAAAGAATGAGAAAGCTGAGGAATTCTACCCAATCCATTCATAAAATGATGTATGCCAGGTATCCTGCCCCCAGGTAGCTCTTGGAATTCCAGAAGGAAATCCTCAGGTTGCTCTCCTACCTTCTGCAAAATAGAATCCCCATTCTTCTGACTACAGAAAGATCTTCAAATTCAAGGAACTTCCTGCAGCATCTCATTTCTCCTAACCAATTCACACTGTAATTTGACCCTGCTTTATTAGCCCCATAAAGTAATAGTAAGGAATTTAGGGGACTAAACAGCAATTTTGGCAAGAGAAAAACAAAACTTGGGGGAAAGGAAACCTTCCTCTTTAATTGTTCCAAGACTCTTGAGGGATTAGGGTAATAGGGAGCAAAAATATTTCCCATCACTCCCTCATCCACTGCCAATATTCACACAATAAATGAAGATTGCTTTTTTTCTATATTCTTAATACAACACACAGAAGGGCTTTATGGGTTCAGCATGAGAATCCTCACACATATTTACTGTTACAGGACAGAGAAGGATTTTTTGCTGTATTTACCCAATGTGCTTTCATAACATGTTGGACCCAAAAATCAGGAAGATGGTGTCACATCTGCCTTGCTGCTCTCGTGGCAAGAGGGTGGCATTGGAACACTCCTTACATCCCAGAGGATGTGTATCAGCACTTCCACAGCTGGAACTGATCCTGTACAACTTACTGATATTTAATTACTTTTTCAAATTCAATTTAATTTAAAAAAAAAAGTAAAATCACTGAACAGAAAAAAGTAAGAATTCTGCCACCCTCCCCATTTCCCTGGCATTTCCCACATGGATAAACAGGGGTGCTTATGTCCTAAACACAAATCCATCCCCCTGCCACTGAAGCCTTTGGAATATCCACACGAGCACATCCCAAATTTCTTACTTTCAGAGAACCACTCATGGAACCATCTCCTTCTAGGCAAATTAAGCCAAAGCAACAGGAAATCCTATTTTAATCATGATTTGCATCAGCACCCAATAAACTATGACTGAAATGAATCTTGTTTTGTGTTTATACTTTGTGGTTTCATAAAGAAGACACAGAATAACCACCAGTCTCTCTGCCTTTATTGCTATTGAATATTTTACAATGTGAGCAGTTTGTGCAAGCATATGTTATGTTTTCCAACATTTTTATTATAAAACCATAAAAGTTTCCAATTATTCTAAGAAGGCATGAATTCCTGATGCTATTGAAGCACAGTTGAAGGGTGAATAGGAGTTTTATTTAAATAATAAATGCATTTTAAATGGACTTTGGATGTTGAATGGGTAAGAAAATGCCCCCTCCACATTTCTGGTATTTAAACAATTCATTAAGATCAAGATGTTCCCTTATAAATGATTTCATTTTTATTATTTCATTTCTGGAATAACAACCCCATTAATGAATCAAGCATTAACTTGGACTAGCCAAAAAACCTCAAAGTGACACAAAATCCTGGTCCTGCAACCCTCTATGAAATCCAATTCCAATCCATCACTAACTTTTCCAGAATCTTCCCTGTTTTGACTCTAACGTTTGGTCAAACCTGAACAACTAACTTTGTTTTGTTACTAAGTTTAGGTCTTAAAATCAACTGAAGTAATTGTTATTTTCTTTTTAAAATGAGGATTCAATAAAAACTCTTCCTTTCCTGCTCCACTCTTGTTCCCCACCTTTCTTAAACACAAGTCTCCATCCTTCCAGGAGTTCTGACTGCTGCCTAAGTGTTCTGGGGTAAAGAAAGACTATTTAGGACTAAACTTACCCATCACCTACTGCTGTGAGCTGCATCATGCTGAACTACTTGGTCCAGGTGATAACTGCACAGGCAGGTGACATGCAAGGACCAACAGACAGGAAGATACTCATGTTACACACAATATTCAGGTAATTTAGATAATAAATATTTGCCCAGAACCATATAAACCAGGTTTTCATAGAGGTTAAGGTCTGTTGAAGTTTCTCAAGGAACAGCCATATGCTCCATGTGAACGCTTATGGCTCCTTTCCCCTCTGCAACACTAAAATCCAAAACTCAACTGCTGATATGCTCTTAAATAAGAAGAATCCTGCCTCTCTTATAAATTAACATATTTATTTTCTCTTAGAGTCATTCTCAAGATGCTGAGTCATTTTAAAGCTGGCAGAATAACCCTGCTCAAACATATTCATCATGGCAAATTTCAGTAGGACTAAGAATTAGGCTACTGAAATCAACACCTCAAAATAATAATAAAAAAGACAACCAGGTAATTTCCCTTTCGGTATTGCTACTATCATAGCCTAGATCACATAAAAATGTGCTAGAAAACATAAATTAAGTGATCACAGACTGACTCAGAAGTTCTTTAGATACAAAAACATACAACACAGCACACACATTTTCATTCCAATGTTCTCTAGGCATGTTAAACACATGCAAAGATCCAATTTCTGTTCTCTAATTGCCTCTGTTTCCTTGGAATATAAAAGGCTTGGACTTTATTTTTCAGCAAGTATGATAATATCCTTTTCCCTTCGCTTTGTTTGCTGTGTAACTCATAAAAAGCCAAGCAGGATGTGAAGTACAGCCACACTTCCTAGCTTCTTCTGCCCTCAAGAAACAACACAGGCTATTTCAAAACCTCACCAATAAAACAAAAATTGGAATTTGAAGGTTTAAAAGAAATGGATCCCCCTCTCAGTATACCAGAAGTAAGCTGCCATATTCTACTTTTTTGCCTGAATTTCCCATCAGCTGCAGGAGAGAGAGCTGCAGATCCCTGGGCAGAGCAGGGCAAGGGACAGTCTGTGATCATCACGCTCAGATCCCATTTTCAAAAATCACCTTTTGACTCTCTGTGCACTTAAAGAGCCCCCAGGTTTAACAGCAAATACCTCTTTTGTACACCTAGGTACTAAAAAATGAGACCACCACGGCCTGGAGAAGCTGCTACATCAAACCCCAAACAATGTGATCCTGTGAAGGATGAGAACCAACCATACGAGAACAAGATCTAAGTTTTGTTTCCTTTTCTTGCACCAACTTTTGCCTCTCAGTGCCATACATGGCGTGGTATCCCCTTGCTGCTGGCAAGGGAACCAAATTACTGCCAAGTTACCAACTTCATAAAAAGGTGCCACAGCTCCATAACAACAAAACTGGCATTTTCAGATCCGTGGTGCCATTATTTTATTTTCTACCCCACCCCCAGTTCTACCCAATGAACTCCATGTTCCACAGTTCTGGCATGAAACCACCTCAGTGAACAAAGTGAAGAACCTACTACAAGTGTGAATATTTCAGTGTTCAATTCCCTTGGGGAGACCTAAAATGGTCTGGGTAAGAGATTTTGGCAACATCTGGCATCAAATAAGCAAATGAAAGGACTCCATCAGCAGCTTTTTCTCCTGGCTCTTGGAACCCTCTTGCTTAGAAAAGCAGTGAGTTGTTTTACATTTTGTACAGCACTGAGCTGTGGCAATATAAACCCCTCTGAGACTTCTCATTTTTAAACCTACAGACTCTTTGAACAGGTGAGAAGTGAAGTAACCAGCTGCTGCTGCTGCAAGGGAAGTAACATTTGCAACATTTTTAATTTCACACAAAAAAAAATGGCATTTGGTCTTACTTAGACCAAAATAAAAATATTAATCTGCTTTACTGTAAGCTTTCACATATGTGCCAGTTTTGCAGAGGCAACATTTGGCTCCCAGACCACGACATAACATTCTGAAATACAATTTGGACTGCTTCATTCAGGACATTAACATGGCCATTAGAACAGGCAGTTCCACTGCCACAGTGGTGGTTCTGTGATTATTCACCCACGGCCACTAACACACAGCTTAATTTCACCAAAGAGTTACTGTTTTCCAGGAAATTGAATTGCTCCTGCACACTCCCAAACTTGGTAGCAATCAGAATTATTAGGGCTTTATTAGAGCACTGTGTTTACAGCACAGAAAAATACAGCTGAAAAGCAAAATTCTGAAGAAGAAATAACAGCTTCCAGAAGACTAACCATTTAAAAGAAATTAAACTTGTATTTCATTCATTCTGAACTCCTTTCAGTCCTATCATGGAAGACTGCAAGGACTTAAGTTTTAAAACACTGTCTTTATTTAACCCAAATATTACAAACTGTATTAAGAGTACAAATCAAAGCTCTAAGTACTTAATACCAGCTTGATTTTTTACAAGCCAAAGTGAAATTTCCAAATACAAAATCAAATCCCCATCAACCCTAACAACAATGTACTCAAAATGTGAAGAATTATGGGGCTTCCTATCAGTACACGAGAAATGGTAACAAGAAAAATTTCAGCCCAACAAAATAAAAAAGCACAGATTAAAAAAAAAAAAACAACCAAAAACCAAAACAAAAAAAAAAAAAAAAAACCAAAACAAAAAAAACCCACAAAAAACATGGTCCAACCCCAATGGGGAGTTCAATGAGAAATGGTCTGAGCCTCCAAAATCTCAGTGCAGCACACTGAGCCCTGCCTTTCACCACCAAACTGGAGAGTACGTCAAGAAAACACAGTGGAACCTACATTGAAGTTTTCCTGTGGATACTTTAATTATGAGATGACAAGAAAATATGTCAAGTGGTATATACTGTACAGGTCATAAAATAAACTGAAGATAGAATATACATGAGAAAAATAATTAAAATTATTTTGAATAGATTATGTGAAATGTTTGGGGGATTTTTTTTTCATTCAGAAATTTTTGAAAACTTGAATGTAATGATTCTGTATGTGATTACACACAGACTCAGAAAAGGATAAATCTGCTATTTTACTTGATAGAAAATGCACTCAAAATGCATTTGCTGTTGATTGATACTGTAGTAATGACAGTCTGGAAATACACCTAAGGACAGATTTCTGATACAATCACAACTTGTTTCCTGATTCAGTGTAATCCATAAAATTCACACATGCAGCTAACAGGGACTGACCAGGACTCCATCCAGCTGCAGAAGCCATCTCACTTCAGCCACACATACAAATACAGCTGAAGGGACATAACCCCACAGCACAGGCAGCCCATAAACAGATTATATCCCATAGAGGACAGGGAACAATCTGTGAGTGCATTCACAGCATGGAGAACAGCAAGATATGTGGATAACCTAAGCCATAGTTGTTACAATTCTCATTAAACAACCTACACTAGTAAAATTTTGTGCAAGAGCACGCTAGAGAATAAAATTAGGGACTAACTAAAAGTGTGTGTTTTTGGTAAAAACTAAGAAAGGAATTTTTTTAGTTAAAAAAAATTAAAATTGAGATATTTAGCATACTTTGAGAGTGACCTACAGCTTCTTGCTCTCCTCCACAGGATCTTGGCCCAAGTGTTTTCCAACATCCAGAACATAATGCTCATGTTCCCTGTTCCTGGGATCTGTTTAATGGAATGCACACAACCTATTCCAAAGAGGGGCAAGGACAAAAAAATGAAATCTTGCCTGGGCAGCTCTCAAGTGCAAGTATAAAATTTTTAAAAAATTGGAAAAAAAAAAAAGCCAACAAAACTGTAATTCATTCGATTTTAAGGGTTTCATACCGGATATAGTGTTTCGTATTAGGAACAAATTATTTACGGTGAGACTGGTGAGGTACTGGAACAAGGTGCCCAGAGAAGCTGTGCCTGTCGCTGCATCCCTGGCAGTGTCCAAGGCCAGACTGGATGAGGCTTGGAGCAGCCTGGGATAGTGGAAGGTGTCCCTGCTCGTGGCAGGGGGTTGGAACAAGATGATCTTGAAAGTTCCTTCCAACCCAAACCATTATGTGATTCTCCCTCCCTAAACCACACCAGTCATTTACTCCGACAAAACTGCAAAAAAGGACTAAAAACTTCAGCAAGCAGTAGATTAAAAAAATAAGCAAATACTGTGACCTGTCTCTAAAATTACACTACATATCACCGCTTAAATTGTATTTTTAAAAATAGCAATAAGCTATACAGAGAATTATCACATGAACGTGTTAACTACTTGTATTGCTACATTGTTAATTGACAAACTCCGGCGTGGTGGGAGCGACGGAAAGCCACGGACTGACTGCTCCATGAGCCCTGGGACATGTGGCTCACTGAGGCAATACCCGGGGATAAAACCAGCGCTTGATTTATTATTGTTTACACACATCCCCAGCAGGGCCTCTGGGCAGTGTCAAGTCTCAGCTCCTAATTGCGGCCGCGTAAACACCCGGCAACCCCGGGCCTGGCCGTGAGGAAGGTGTCTGCTCAAAACCCAGCCGGGAGACCACGGGGTCACACCGAAAAGGAGGCAGAAGCGAAGGGAAAACCCAAAGCGGCCCAGCGCACACTGCCCCGGCCGGGCTCCGCTTTCTGTGACCGCGGGGGGAGCATCCCCCACAGCGGGGCAGCGGCCGGGGGCATCTCCGCATCCCCTCCCCGCTGTGGCCGCGGGGCAGGGCAGGTGTGGAGGGGCAGAGGGACACAAGGACAGCGCGGTGCAGCTGCCGCGGCGGCCCGAGCCCGCGGCCCGGCCCCGGGGCCCGCGGTGCTGGAGGAGCCCCCCGGAGCGCCCCCCGCCTCCGAAGAGCGGCCAGCACGGCGCTGCCCCTTTAAGCACCGCGTCGCCTCCTCTCCTCTGCC
>VZTT01042081.1:24121-41745 GCA_013400855.1 Buphagus erythrorhynchus | reverse complement strand
GGGCAGACACAGCTTCTCTGGGCAACCTGTGCCAGGGCCTCACCACCCTCATAGGGAAGGTTTTCTTCCTAATATCCAGCCTAAACCAACTCTCTGTCAGTTTGAAGCCATTCCCCCTTGTCCTGTCACTCCAGGTCCTTGTAAAAAGTCCCTCTCCAGCTCTCTTGTAGGCTCCCTTCAGATATTGGAAAGGCACAATTAGGTCACCCAGCATATTTTGATAGCTTTACTGTCATAAATACAGCATTGATCATGGGCAGCGAGGACACACTGGAATCAGCAGAGACTCTTCAAAAGGTGCCAGAAACAATACTGCTTCTGTTTTGTGGGTTCATGGAGCATGACCAGCACTGCAGTCCATATCATGACTAAACCCTGCTCTCCATAAGTAGTTAAAGTAACAGAAAAGGCAGCAATGAAATCCACTCCTCATTGAGAGGTGACTCTTGCTCTGCTCCCTCTGCATTTCAGGGATTTACAGTTCAGCTGCCTCCAGGGTTTGCTTCCCTCAGTTCTACTTTCTGACAACTATCACCAAACCCAGTCAAAATTGTGCTTTTGTTTTGCACTGCCTTCTCCAAATCTCTTCTAAAAATGGTCATGCTTTTGCTTTTCCAGTCACTCAGGAATCAAAACGCTGTTTCAAACCCAGTGTGTTTGTCTCAGTACAACATCCCACGTATAAAATGTGTGCCTACTTTGCATGTCAGTCTTCATTATTTTCTTTACAAATACAGGGAAACAATCATGAGACACTTAGAGGATTCTTTTTTTCCTCAGTGCTTTTTCAGGATGCTGGCATTCCTTTGGCTGCCAAGGAAGATATTCCCTGACTCCACAGTCTCCACAGGCAGCAAGCAGCTGAGCTCCCTGCTGCACAGTTTGTGCAGACTGCATTTGCACAGTGAGATTCAATCCTGTCTGCTTTTAGGGACATTCTTTCTTTTTCAAAACTTGGGGAAAAAGTCTTACATTATCAAAGGTTTGGTGTTTTGTGGTTTTTTTCCCCCCAATTAGTGTAACACAAGCTGCATGTAGCCAGAATCTGTGGTGACTATAAATTCCAGCTGCTTCCCTGGTCAGTGCAGTGGTAGGACGCTACTGAGGCAGTTAAACATGGAAAAATGGAAGCTTTCAGAACCTCCATTTTCCTGTCATACCTAGAGCCAGCCTTGCCTCTTTCTCATCCTCCTGTTCCATTTTGTATCACCACCTCCACTGCTGACAGTCCTTTTTTCAATGGGAATATCACAGCTGCAGCCACTGCCAGAATCTCTTGGCAAAGAGCTGCTCTCTGAGTCAGAGCCTAATGCCATTACAAGGTCTGCAACAGCTGCAGCAGTCAGACATCTGCAAGCCATTTGAACATTTTATGATGAATAAAAACTATCCATTACATAGACCTATACATTATATATTAACCCTAATACTTATTCAGTTACACTAACAATAACCTTTTCCCTCTGCATGCTGTAAACTTCTTTGGCTGCAGCACATGGTAACAGAGATACTCAGAGCTCCAGTCTGGTGGAGCAGTCCCTGTGTACATATTACCTAACTTTTCTCCTATTTAACCATGAAATGATGGAAAGAAAGAAAGAAAGTGAATGCAAAGCAATAAAAACTCATACCATGCATAAGGAAACCATTTTTGTATAATTACATGAGACTGCATACAAACGGAGAGGATGCAGAGGAAGAATGAGAACATGGACTCAAAATGTATAGTGAAGAGATCTGATTATGATATGCACAGTTCTCAGACCCATCCAGATGTCTCCAGCCAGCAACCTGATCCTCAACACCACAGCCAAGCCATTTGAAATCTAAAAAATCAGAATACCAAAGAGAGGGGAGCAAGGCTTACAGAAAAAGAAACTGGAGTTGCCAGTAGTTAAAATCCTTTAAAATAATAACGACAATAAAGAAACATAAATGTGGTTTCATGAAGGAAATATATCCACGGCCACAAATTATGAAGTCAGCGCTCCAGGACATTGCATTCCTCATGCAACCTGCTGAGCCTGCACCACATAAAGAGGTACAAAATGCACTCACGGCTGGGTGACTTTGGGGATGGAGCTCCATATGTGATTCCCTACCACTGAGTCCTCTACATATGTACACTTTACAACACTAAATGCAAACTGGGCAAGACATACCTCTGCCTGAGTTTCACCGTGAGAGTTTTAGAGAGACAAGGTGAAAGTCTGGCATGACAGAAATGACCATAAATTCTCCATGAGGTTCATCCAGAGCCAGAATTTTCCTAGCAATCCATATGCATGTCAATATGATTTCATGTTTGTTCATTTGTGTGATTTGTAAACTCTTTGGATTGTCAGAAATACACTCCTTCTGCTTCCCATTCACTTTTACTCTGTATTTCACGTGGCAGTTTGGTGCCCATCGTAACATCAGGATTGCTTTGGAAGCAGAATGTCAATTAACTTCCACTTTCACACCAAGTTAAATGTGTGGATTAATAAATCGGAGAACAGTGGAGGCTTAAGTAAGAATTAGCCATTAGAATTGCCTTACAGTTAGAAAAGTGACTTTTAGGAAATGTTTTCTTGACTTGATCTGCTTCCTCTGTGCAGTCAGAAGCCAAACTGTTTATTTTACTGCCAATCCATCTTTATTGCTTGTGTTGGCTTTAATGTTTCCATTCAGACAATCCACACATTAAATATGAGAAAGGCCTAATATCCTAAAATCCTAATAATTTTTCAAACCATTAATTTAAAAGGAGATTCAAAGGCAGTCCAGCAAAGTCCATTTTTTTTAAGGCTCAGAAAAGCATTACATTTCAAGGAAGAAAACCCACTTTGCTTCTGACAGATGGGACACTTTACTTGATGTGACCAAATCCCTGCCATCAATTTGTGGAGCACCTACATCCCACAAAATTTTTAAAAAAAGGGGGGAAAAAAAAAGGGAAAATCCTGGCCCTGGTGATGGCAAAGACAACTTACCCAGCGTGACGTGACGCAATGATGCCTTTCTAAGTCAGCAGCCAGCCAGCTGTCTCCCTGCTGCTGCTCCTGCTTTTCCCATGCTCTGGAGCAGCCAGGCCACTTGCACAGCCGCTGTCAAGTCAAAGGGCAAGAGCAAAGCTTAGAATAAACACGTTGTTTTCACCCGCTCGCTTGAAGTGCTGCCAAATCTCTTAACATTAGCGCACATAAATCGGCGAGGATCACGGAGCCTGAGGCCCGAGCAGCAGCTGGAATCCTGTAGCTGTTACCTGGAATCCTAAGGTCCGAAAAAAATCCTAAGGTCCGAAAAAACAGCTTCCCCATTCCTCGAGGCTACGTGGAAAATCTCAAAAAACACAATCATAAAAGTGCAGCCAACACCAAGGAAAGAGCCCCCAATTATTTCTTTCTTCGCTTGTCTTTTTTTATAGTCATCTCGAATTTGCAGCGATGGAAGCAGAGGGGGGAGGAATGGGGTGTCCTTTTGGAGATCTCTAAAGATGCTGGTTTTCCATGACTGTGCAGAAGAAAGCAGCCATTGATTCTAGAGATAAATACTGAAGTTATTCAGAGGGGAGATATGAAGATAAGCAGCTCTGGGCCCAGCAGTAAAACCCAAACAGCAGGAGCTGAGTAGCTGCAGAAAGGGTAGACTGGTCTATTTTAGTCAGTCCAGTGGTGACCTTCAAGAGGCAGGAGTGGGGCAGAGCAGTGAAGTTCCTTCCCTGAACTCCAAAATTCAACAGCTTTGAAATGGTTCTTCAGCAAGGACTTGAGAGAAAAAGCTCCTTCTCCACATCCAGCTGCCAAGAGAAAAGGAGTTGAAAAACACCGATTTCTTATGGCTAACGGGAGGGTGATATAAAAGATGGAGTCCATTGACTGGTGTCCAGAGACAACAACCTGGTATGAATTCCAGCACCATTCCACTTCCCAGCAGCTGGATTTCTCACCAGGGTGGATTGCTGGTTTTGGACACCTCCCCATTTTTTCCTGTCTGTTAACAGTCTTCCACTAGTAAGTATTTGGAACAGTTGTAAAGCTTTTTTTGTATCTCAACGGCCTTGCCATTGCCTGAATGCAGTTTCAAAATCTCTGGCATTTTCTGCCCAGCCTATCTGAAGTGTATTTTTGTCACACTGTTAATAAGCACTGCATCTCCTGGGAGAACCTCAGCTAGCTCAGAGCTCTTAAAGTATGTGTGCCCCAAGACAGAAGTTGTAAGGAAAAAATCTTTCCCATTTTTTACTCATTTTTATTCTGAGTTGCTCACTAAATAGATGTGATGTACAAAGAGAACGTTGGGACCACTAACTCTTCATCTATAAAGTAAGGATAAGAACCTAAGGAATTATGCAACTTGCCAGGCAGCCAGAGGTCTCACAAATGATCCAGTCCAACACCTGACTCATAAGGACCATCCTTGCTCTCAGTTCCTGCATTTTCTTTCTGTATTCTGAGTTTCTTTCCAGCTCCCCTCACATTTCTCCCAGTCCTCAAACTATAGGATGCAGCTCACTTTTAGGAATACCCCGGGAGAGTTTGAGAAACATCAGAATGGCCTTGTCTGGCGTGATTTTTAGCTAAATAAAAAAGCATGGAAGATGCCTTTTGGAAAAGGAGCACCTGGAAATGAGCAATGGAAGCATGGAGGGTTGGTGCTCTCAAGTCCCTCTCCAAGCTTCCAGGGAAGAATCACTCTTGCTCCCTTTCTTTGAGGCACAACACAAGCATTTGTGTAGCACAAGGTGTGTCATGACTTGCATGTTCCCTCTCCCCTGCCAGAGAGATGCTGTCACACATTTTAGAAACCAAGTGCACCCTCATGGCCAAATAGAATAATAAGAGCACCTCACTATCTTGGACAAACATGAGAGAGAAACAGAAAATGGAGCAAAACTCAACCAATGAAAGAAAAAAGGCAAATGTAAATAATCTACATTAGCTCATTTTTTACATTACTGCTTTAGGAAGTGTCTGTTTGGAAAAGGGCACTGCCATTTGAACCACATTTCAGACTGGAGTAACAAAAACAACCCCACTAAGAACTGTAGGTGTTGATTTTAATAAAGACACGTGGCATGGGCTCTGTGAAGTGTTAGAAGTTAAAATGCATATAGGCTGTATTCTGTGATGCTACAGATTCACAGAAACATGTTCCTGAAAATCTATTTTTCAGTTAAAGGTTTATAAAGAGGGCAGGAGAGACCAAAATAAATTTCGAGAGTTGACCCACTGACTCCACACACTGAGCCAAAGTTTTTGGGATATTTCATTATAAATACATGTTCTTAAACTTATGTCTCTAACTATGCATTAATACATTCTACCCCAAAACTGCCACATATCCAGGTCTTCCAGAGGTGGGTATGAATTTCCAATATAATTGAATGTGTGTAGGCAAAAATAAAAAAAACAAAAGGCAAGCTGAAAAATATTTGTAGACTGTATTAGGAGTGATCCTGAACTGAACACTGAGGATAATATCTAAGCATTGAAACCATAGAATTATTGAAAAAAATATTTACAATTCCATTAAAAAGAGCCACATGAGAGAAGGACAATATGAAAACTTGGTGGGATATTTTGTTTAAAATCCCAAGAGTTTAATTAATGTTACTCAGAGCTGAGAGGTTCTCTGGTTATGGAGTCAATCACTAAACTGTTAGAGAAGTAACCTGATCTGAAGGGGACAATGAAGGGGATTCCTACCTTTAATCACCTCCTTGGAGGGTGCAGAAAGGACAAAGCCAGGCTTGTCAGAAATGTGGAGTAAGGATTAGCATCAGGAAACAAAAAATTCCAACAAGTAAAAGTTTTTGTTTGTCTTTAAATCCCAAGGGTGTCCAAATGCTGGAGAAGGTGACCAGAGAGCCTGTAGGATCTCCATCCTTGGGTGTATTCAGAACTCAACTGGACAAGGTCCAGGACAACCTGATCCAATTGCAGCTGCTGCAGAGCATAGGACTGATCATCTCAGGACTGCCACCCTCAGTTTGCACAATTCTGATGTTATGATGCTACACAGGGTACTGGGAGTGTGTTTACTGCTCTCTCACTGCACATCAGCCACTGACTGGACCCACTAGGAATTCAAACTGTTTGGAACAGACAAGCAATGGCATCTCTTGTGGTGAGAGAAAATACCTGGGGCAGGTTTTTAGGGCTTTGTGGATGTGTTCTGATTGCTGAACACTGGGGATGGACTGTGGAAGATCTGTCAGAGCATTCAGTGAAAAGACTCACTTCCCAAGAGATCCTTATAGATTTCAGTTCTCATCATGACTGGAAGCCACAGGAAGCCCCAGAAGGACCAAAAAAGTCCTGAACTTGTAATACCTAAAGCTGTAATACCACAGGCTGTGTTTGCAGTACCACTTCTGGACCTTGGATTAGTGAGTTTCCAATGGCTGTCTAGAACCTTCTGGGTTCCAAGTTACTTTGAAAGATCTAAGTGTGAGAAAATTAGGAAAAGCAATTTTGTTACCAGTTTGCTATACTTACAAAAAAAAACCCCAAAAACATAAAGTTTAAAAACCATTCTCTTTGACAAGGAAAGTGGTTGCTTCATCTTTTCAATGAGAGGGAAGTGAATTCCACTTTCCAGATCTTCTTGTACTCCCCCAGTAATGCAGTTTACATTGAAAACCCCACTTCTGAAGCCTGTGCTGGGCATGAACAGCTGGTTTTCACAGTACTAAGCTGAGACTTAATTTCTTTCACATTTGAAGTTTTCCAGGAATTATGCTAGTATCCTGGATTATACATTCTTCCAAACAAGATCCCTATTTATCTGACAAGTGCCTAGCACAGCAAGACAAAGTTACCAGCGTTCCAGAATTTGAGCATATTGTGTCATATCCTGCTTGAAATTTAAATGTTAGCATATGACTCAAGCACAGTGACATCTGATAACAGCCAAGGACAAAAACATGAAGCCTTTTTCATTGAAGCCCAGGAAAACACAACAGGGAAAAAAGTCTTGGTGCTTTCCTTGCATTATCTGCTCTTCCCACAGCAGACTGGTTCAGTGAGCAGGGCAAACCTAAGACATGCACCACAAGAGTTATGAGGTTATCTGACTTCCAGCTTCATTTTCAAGGTGCAGAAAGATCACCAGAAGACACCAAGGCAGGGTTACATGGATAGAAAAGGCATCTACAATTAATTTTTGCTGTGATCATGAACCAGATTAGAATCTCCTTAGTTAGAAATGTAGCTGAGCAGAGGGTGGGAGTTGACTGAAAGCAAGGTACCTTTCTACCCCAACCCACTCCTCCCGGGCTGTTTCAGTCCGTTTAGAACACCAACCCTCCCGAGAAATAAAAAGGGCAGGAGGTGAGCAAGTCTGAGTCCCAGCAGCCAACAGTGACAGCTACCGTGGGCAGGCTGAGTAAATACACATTTCACTTTTACTGCATGGAGTCTGACAATTCGCAGCCTCCTCCTGCAGTCACAGAGCAGCTCAGAGCACAGTTCAGCACCAGTGCAGCTCTGAGCTCTGGGGCTCAGGTTACTACATGGAGTCTCAGGTAATAACAAATCACAGCAGCATTACTGGGGCCCTCCCGTGGGCCCTTCACAAAGGAAGACTCCGATTCTTTCAAGTTTTTAATGTTAGCAGCAAATTTCTCTCCCTTTTACAAGTACAGAGTACATGGGACCATTGGTGTCTCCAAGTGACTCTCTGCTCTTTATTCCTCAGCACGTGGATTTATACATTTACAGATTTCTAAATTTCAGTTGGAGTCTCAAACATGCTCTTTTATTTTTTACAGAACAATAAAATTGCTTGCCAGGGGTTTCTGACTTAAAATTCTACACAGCAAATTGATGCAGGCCTCTTGATCCTTCTTACCACATTTTTGCCAAGTTACAGTATAAAATATCTGCTCTACTAATTGCACCCAGGGATTCACATCCAATATCCAGATAGACTCCTAAAGCTGACTCTGTTTTCCCTTTGATCTTGCCCAGTCTGTCGCTTGAAAGAATACAGACAGGTGATGGAAAATGCTGGGGTTATTGCAAGAACTGCTTAAAGGCCAATTAACTCCAAAAAAGCCCAAAATGAACAAGAAGCCAAAATGGAACTAAACCCACAACAGCTGGTGACCATCAAGGCATTTTCCCAGAAGGCAGAAGACTGTTACTAATAGGATGGAAATACAAAATTTACTGAGACCAACTGTAACTGCTGATAACGTGTATTGGGAAGTGCCTCATGGCTCACATTTTCTGCAGAGCAAGGCTGAAGTTGGACAAAAATTTTAACTTTTAGTGTGAGGAAAAAAAAAGAAGTGGGAAATAAAACATACTCCCAACAATTAGTAGCAGGAGCTGTTTTTACTCTTATGGTATTTTCATCACATTTAAAAATATTCATTCAAGTGTTTCTATCCATAGAAATTGTTTTTTCCTCAAAGTTTAATCAACACAGTAAAAGTCTATTAGGAGCTGCCCACTGAGATTCTCTTACATTTTAAATTATTTCAATTACTGCAGAACCTGAATGCTGGAGTCCCCAACAGATGATTAAATAAAGTTGTATGTTCTGTTCTCCCTTTACAAGAGCAAAGGTTTTGAGATGTTTCAATCACATTACAAAAACTTGCATTCCTCCACTAACACAAAACATTCACTCTTGCCACAGGAGACAAATACTTCTTGTGCTGCTCCCAGCCAATGATTTTAACTCCCAAATCCAGAGTAAACATTACCTCTTCAGAGCTGGGAACATGATTGTGTGCAAGGAGCACAGCCCACTGCAGTGCAGTGACAACACCACCAAATTAAACATGGCACATACTCCACAGGCAGTTGAATCCCATGGCATTCTTTGACATGGTCCTGTAAGAATGGTCAGTATCCAAAATTTGGAGACACTGAAAAGTCAGGACTTTTTTTACACTATCACCAAATAATATATATGGAGAGGTAGAAAAGATATTTTTATTTGGTGATGATTCATTTGCAGTTCACTCATAGAAGTCAAGAAGTGAGGGACGCCAAGAGCCAGGAAGAACTGTTTGAAAGCCCAAGTTATTATGCCTTTATTATTTATTATCTGATTTCAACTATACAGATGAAGCAACAGTGCTAAATAGAACATTTGCTCATCCTGCCTGGGTGTTTGTTGTAAGTGTGGTTCTTTCAGTGCCTTGGTGATGGTCTTCCAGAGGATGGCTGAGGCTGTCTGTACTTTGCGAGGACAGCAACATAATCATGAAAGGTGAAAGTGTGATATTCGTGGTGCTGCAGGTTCTTGTAGGTGGAATTATCAAACTCCTCTGGAGCAGGTGTTTTCTCTGTGAAAACAAACAGGAACTGGTGACTATGAGGATGCCACACCAGAGGACAATGTTTTTAAGCACTGAGTCAGCTTTCATAAACTGTCAGATCCCTCCATCTTGTCAACATTTGAAAGAAAAAAAAGTCATCAATTTTAACAAAAGGAGAAGTTCACTAAGTCCAGCTGGTGCCTTGTTTGGCCCTAAAGCAGCAGTGGGGAACAGGGCTCAGCACAAGGCATCTCATACAGCACAGGTTTTAAACCCAAACCACCACCTAATGGTGGGGGTGGACAGGGCAGAACATTCCATTTCTCTCTGGAAGACATATGTCTGCATTTCCTGGCTTTCTCATAGTTGCCTTGGTTTTCATTCCAGCCAGAACAGTAGGTGACATTCTTAGCAAACCAGGAGGGGAAAAGGAGCAGTACAAATCATGCATCATCCTGTCAGACCACAAGCTACAGCTCTTACAGCTACTTTACAGATTGAATTTTTGCCATGCTGAGAAGTGATGGAATTAGCAAGAGCTCCACTGTTTACTTTCAAATGTGGTTATACCAAACAGTAATCTATCAAGAGCCTTTGATGTAAATTCCTTTTCTTGTAAATATAATCTTCTAAGCTTTGCATTAACTCTCCTTCAAAAAAGAATAACCCAATAAAGTTATTTAGAACTCCTTACTTCCTGTTAAAGCCAACATTAATTCGTATGCTTTTAGAATATCATGCAAATCTAGGCAGTATCATTTACATAAAAGGTTCCTGTTACTGGCTGATTTTACAACCAAGCAAATTGCAAGAAGTAAAACTTTACTCCTGGTATTAATTTATTCTTGCATACACAGAGTTTTAACAATAGAAGAAGACACACAGTGTAGTGAAAAGCTTTGTTGTATAAATGTGTATGTGCTGGTTCAGTTTAGATTGTATTAAGCCCTTATTTTAACAAGTCCATCTACAATCTACAATAAAAACAAAATAAGTTGAACATCAGGATTTCCCTTTACTTATGAACACAACTACTGCAGTGTGAAGCTATCAGATTAAGAGAAATATCCATAGCATTTAGCAAGGCTTGCTTAAAAAACTCAAGGTAAGTCATGGTTTCAGGAAAACATGACAGGAAATATCCCTGTGCCTACTGCTCAGCTCCTCCTGACACAGCTCATAGGAGAGGACACTCCAGAGAGAAAACCCAGATGATGCTTTTTGCTGCAAAGAGTCTCAAGAACAGGCAAGGGCAGGCAAGAGTATTCCCAACCTGCAAGAGCCAGTTGTTCCAAATTTGGAGAGAGATGTGCAGGAAGGAAAGCAGATTGAGCCTCATTCTTCCTGCCCAAATACACTGCACTTGGCTTCTTGAAGGAAAAAATAATTCCTGAGTTCATCCTCCCCACCCTTCATCCTTCATCTCTGCTTTGTCTCTTACAGAGCAAGCACTCCATGGGATGTTCTTCTGAAATGAATCATAGGCCCATTTCTGAGTTACCAGCCACAACTTTGCTCCTCACTCAGCAGTTCATGTCTGTAGTTTTTGCTGACTGCTCTACAAAGGGATGACATCACCTGAACATCCAGGTTTGCATTGAGAAAAAATCTTTGTACATCTTTTGTGTGGCTGCTGCAGAGTTTGCAGACCAAAGGGCACAGGGGCAGGACAGAAGTAGGAATTACAGGTGGTACAGTCAGCTGTGAATGTTAAACAAGGAAAAGCAGTGGCTGTTCTCAAAGAAGGAAGAGAGAACAAGGTACATCTGGAGACACCAGAAAAAAATAATGTTTGAGCACCTGGAACTCTACTGTGGATGAATGGTGAGAAATGAATCATCTGTAGAAAAACAAAGAACCCTTCCCAAATTTTTGTTATTTTTAAAAGAAAGCTTATGCTGATGACTGCAAGAAAGAACAAATCAAAATATCACTTGCAAACAGTGCTGCATTTTGGATTTTAAGTTGCAGAATTATTTAGGTTGGAAAAGAGCTCCAAGATCAAGTCCAACCTTTAGCTGATCACCACCTCGTCAGCTGGACCTCAGCCCAGAGTGTCAATTCAGTCATTTGAGTTGCCATCAAGAAAGAAGATAAGGAAACAGATAAAATTATTAGCCAACTAACCCCCCAAACAGCAGGCAGGCCTTTTACTCAGCACCATCTCCTAGAAGCTGACATACAAATGCAATTTTCTCTTAACCTGGTCAGGCACTTCAGAGTCACAGAATGGCTGAGGTTGGAAGACACCTCTGTAGGTCAGCTGGTCCAACCCCAAATCCAGCTCAGACAGGGTCAGCTACAGCTGGAGCCCCAGGGCCCTGTCCAGACAGCTTTTGAGTGTCTCCAAGGATGGAGACCCCACCACCTCTCTGTGCAACCTGCATAGTGTTCCATCACTGACAGTAAAAAGATGTTCAGGCAAAACCCTGTGTTTCAGTTTGTACCCACTGCTTCTTGTCCCATCACTGTGTACCACTGAAAAGCCTTACCTCTGTCTTCTTTGCACTCTCCTCCTGTTATTTCCACACACTGATGATGTTCTGTTTGAACCTTCTCTTTTCTGGGCTGGACAGTCCCAGCTCTCTGAGCCTTTTCTCACAGGAGAGATACTCCAGTCCCTCCATCATTTCAGTGGCACTTTGCTGGTCTCTGTGCAGCAGCCCCACATCTCCCTTGCACTGGGGAGCCCCAAAGTGAACACTGCACCCCTGGTGCACCTCACCAGGGGAGGAGCTGCAGCTCCCTCAGCCTGCTCCTCCCAGGCTACCCTTGGTGGCTGGTGCAGCTAACCCCTTACAGTGGCCTTTGCTGCAAGGGCACATTGCTGGCTCATTAGTCTGCTGCTCCCTTGGCCCTCAGGGCCTTTCCTGAAGGATGATACCCAAGCAACCTTACAATTAATGCTGCCTGTACTTCCAAGCAGGCAAATTCCTTAATTCAAAGTAGCAATGAGAAGAGAGGTCTCAAGAATGGCAGATTTATACTGCCTAAGATGAAAGGCAGAATCTCAACAGATCAGGACAGAGAGACATCTGCTACTGAGATACACAAAATGAGATCAGCAGGACCATCAATTAACAGGATGGCAGTAACTGAGAAGGGTAGGTCAGACAGGGAAGCACAGCTGAGGAGATGATGCACAATGGTCTTCCCTGAAAACACACCACTGTCTCCTCCCCAGCTCTCTACAAAACTGACTCACTACTTCCACACGAGTTGCTTGCAACCTTCCAGTCTCAGAATCAACAACGCCTGTTTCTGGCATTACACTGTGATTTCTCGAAGTCATCTGAAACACTGACAGATTGAAAAAAAAACCCATCAAAACAAACCTCCAAAAAAACCCAAAATAAAACCAGAAAGATGGCAGGATTTAAGCAACAATGAGATGGCATCAAACTTGACTCATGAGAATGGCAGCTACCAAATCCTTCCAAGAAAAGAGAAGAATGAAAACAAGCATTATCATATAAAACACATGATTTTCACAGTGGAAACAATCTTGTTTCCATTTTATAAGTAACTGTTTCATGAAATTATAAATACAGAGAAATGAAACCACTTCCTTTCACAGCATAGCTGGAGACTGAGTATTACTGACAGCTTATAACAATTAGCAATGAACAAAATCTTCCAGAAAGTCATTGCCACTCTGCCAGCTTCAGTACAAAGATCAGAGATGATGTGGAAACCCTTTAAGTCCAACCCTAGCCCAGATGAATCAATACAGTTCAAACAATTTAAAGCTGTACCCTCTACTGTGCTGCTTTCTCCAGCCTGGACTCCTGCTTCCTGTGTGGTCTCCTCCTCTGCTGTGGTGCTCATCACCAACACTGTGTTTCCAGAAGTCTCTTCCACTTTAGGAGCAGTTACTTCTTTTGCTTCCAACTTCTGTGACTCCTTCACCTTTTCCTTCTCTCCTCTGGATATCAGATTTTGCTGGTTGTCTTCCTGAGCTACTGCTGAGGCTTTCAGCTGAAAAGCTCCTACGTGGGTTCCAATGGACTTCTCCACAGGATCAGATTTATGATCAACATCAGTCAGGTCTAGACTTTTTACCACACGTGGTTCTACGACCAACTTCTGCTCTTTTGGAGTGGATTTTACTTTGGGGTCTCTTGCTTTGGATTTTGATGTTTCCTGGCTGACTGATGTTTTAGAAAATTTGACCTGCTTTACAGGAGCCACGTTAATTTCTGGTTTGCGTGGCAGCTTCTTAATTCCATATTCTTTGAGGGATTTCTGGGACAATTTCTCTTTTGCCAGCATTGATGTCTTTACTGCTATATTCTCAGATAATATGGGATATCGTCTGGGAAACTCAACTTTAGTTTTAATGGCAACTTCTGAATCACCAACATTTTCATCCTCGGAATCTGAGCTAGAATCTGACTCTGAGCTGGATGAAGTCTGTTCCTCAGCTAACTCCTTCCTCAGGCCTCCTCCTCTTGCAGGTGTGCTGAGGTTTTCCTCCTCACGGGAGGAAGCAACTCCTCGCTGAGGAAATGCAACCTCAGTTTTTCTCGACATGGACATCCTTGTGTCTTCAGCAGGTTTTGCATCTTCCTTGAGGCTGGTACTAGATATGCTCTCACCTTTGTCTGCAGACAGCAGGAGAGAGCTAGAAGACAACATTTTACGAAATTCAACTGGTGCCTTCATGGCAAGCAGCTTGGTGCTTCCCTGTCGTGCCACTACATCTAGGAAACGGCATAAAGAGGATTATCATCATTGTATCTCACATGGCTGTTACTGATCTTAGTCATACAGTTTTAACTTTCAGAGATAATCTGGTACAAAAATAAACTGAAAGTAATTATAATGCTTAATACAGGCATTGCAAAGCAGAAAGCTTTTAGACTTTTTAAGTTAAAGAAACTGGAGTTCTAGTAGCACAACACAGTTTTTGCTGCTGCGATGCCAAAATTCAAGAGACAAACCCTTATGTTCCTCACTCTGCCAGACTCCTCCAAGAGCTGGTTTTCCCCTGTATTTCAACTCTGCATCACTGGAGGAGGTTTGCAGACACTTCCCTATCTCAGGTGAGCATTAGGATGGCTTGTTAGCCAAGCTCTTCAAATGCTGCTGCAGAGACAACACTTGTCTGTGAACAAGCCAGCGTAGCAGAGACACAGTAAGGAGACAGAGCCACAGCTGCTTGCAAGAGTTATCTGGGAAGTAGGAGGGAGGGATGATTCCCAAAAGGCAAAGCAGCAGAGTAAGAGACACCTGAGGCCATCCATGAAAGTATTACTTGTTCATTGCCCACCTGAGGTGTGCCCCCACAGCTCAACACTATTTCCCCAAGACCTCATCTCTTCCAGTCCAGTCTTTACTTCCTATTTCTGGTTTGAGACCTCTTTGTTAAAGAAGTCTAAGAAGATCTCCTAATGCTTCATGTTTGTTTCTGTCTGTTTCTTCTCCCTCGTGGATACCTGCAATAAGCTAAACTCTCCAGCCCAAGAGTTCAAGGAGAAGGCAGCAATTTTCAACTCCTTTCAAAGAATATGTAATACCCCTTGGATGCTTATTATCATCCTCAAGAGGCTGAGCAACAGCAAATACTGTTGTGGTCACAGAAAACAGGAGGTCAAGGAGGACTGAGAACACATTAAGAAGATTCACCATGGCTGAAATTTGCTATAGCAAAGCCAACTCCAAGTTGCACTACTTCTAACTAGCAGCAAAATTCAACGGATTTCCAGCCCATTATGCAGATTTTTCTGCAGAGTTTGGAAATCCAGATCTACTTTATATGCCCATGAACTAGACACAGCTTTCCCCTCACTAGTATTTTATGGTAATACCTTGTATGGTTCAAGGATTTATTACCATTAGTTCTGAACAGAAGCAAGTCTTTAGCAATGTCTAACAGAAGACACAAGCACATGAAAATAAAAGCAAATTATTTAAGAAAGAAACACAGAGTTTTTATCATAACAAAATACAGTGAATAAAAGGTATCAAGTTTATAAGTAGTATTTTGAGTAATTACAAGCACATACTTCTCTCTGCCAGATGGAAGGTGCAGGATGGGAAGGAAGGGCAGGGGGAGGCAGGAGGATGGGCAGCCACCTTTGGAAGAGGTCTGATTCCCTGCACAGACTGACCCAGCCAAACAGCAGCCTGGAGAAACTAACATGTGAGGAAGCATCACTCAGGATGGAAGAGTTCTTCAGAGAGGTGTAGAAGAGGTTAAACTAACACAAGAATGGTCAAAGGGAGGACAGACAAGGGAAAGCTGAGCAAAACCTGAAGAAGTATTAATGTTAAAGCATCCTAAGAAACCAAGAAGGCAAGGAAAATTCAACTTGACCATTTGTTACTGGAATAATACTTTAAACAGTTAAGTTTGGATAAGTGAAAAAGACAGACTTTATGATTAAAAGCTGAAACATCCAACACAACTGATACACTTTAATTAGGATATTTCAAACTTTGCACCAGCTAATCTGTACTTGCATCACTTTGCCAAAAGAACAACACATCCAAATCAATCACAGAAATATCATTCCCAGATGTGTTCTTCCTGATGCTTGGAACATCAGCATCATTCCCAGCATGTATTTAAAGCCTGTTCACACTCAGAGAGGTGACAGGCAGAAATTACAGGTCTAATTCCCATCACTGACTCTCTATGTAAACACGACCATTTTGTCAAAGCAAGGAAAATTTGCACTTCCTGCTCCAGCCAGAATCTGGCAAAGGCAGCAGCATCNAAGCCTGTTCACACTCAGAGAGGTCACAGGCAGCAAGACACTTTCTGCTCCAGTACTTTCTGCTCCAGCCAGAATCTAGCAAAGGCAGCAGCATTCTATACATCTTAATTAACCTGGAGTGTTTGCAGGGGAAGCAGCTGGCTGGGAGAGCTGGCCAGAGAGGGCTCCTGACACAAATCAGAGCTGCAGGACAGAGGATGCAGAAACTGATATTAAAGTGCATCTCAAATACACTTAATGCAAAAAAGTAAATCATAATAAAAAGCAATTTGCTGTTCAAACAATCTATGCAGTGAAGGCTTTCTTAATGGAACAGCCAGGCTTTTATTTGTTTTGGCATTTAAGAAGGTGGCAGAAGTCTGCCTTCAAGTACTCTTTCAGTGATCTTTTCAACAGCAATCAACAAGTCTGATCACTCCTACATATGGTTCCATGGAGCTTTCCTGTTTCAGCACCTGGATCTCTAATTTGGGACAGGAAACCTCACTGAACCACTGAGCCTCCACTTATACAAACAAGGCATCAATCTTTGAAATTTGTATTACTGTTTTGACTTTGGTCAGGGATAAAAGGGGTTCAAATACTCCTCAATGCAGGATGCAGGGCAGCATCCAAACCAAGGTTCAGGCTTGCAAATCTATGGGGCAAGAAGCATTATAACCAAATTTAACACAGCAGGGCCATAGCAGCTCCTTAAACTGCTGCCTGGAGCTGCTGTTTGGGATATTTGGATCTCGGAAGTTCTTCTCTAAGTCCTTCTGTTTTTTAACCCTAATAACATAAACATTTCAGAGCACAAAGGCAAACGTCTAAAGTTCAAAAGTAGATTTTGCACCTCATTAAAAATACTTCCAGGGATGGGGCATCCACAGTTTCTCTGGGTAACCTGTGCCAGGTTACCATCCTCACAGTGAAGAATTTTTTCCTGGTATCTAATCTAACCCTACTCTCTGTCAGTTTGAAGCCACTCGCCCTCGTACACGTTGAACAGCCTGACACTGCCCCATCCAGCCTGGCCCTGAATATTAAGGTGAAGGGAAACAGGAAAGAAGTGACAAGGTCATAAATATAAAACTATATATGTGTATATACAGGTAAACAGGAAAGAAGTGACAAGCCCATAAATATAAAGCTATATACGTATATATATATATATATATATTTGGCCTATAAATATATTCCACACAGCCAAACCTTTACTTTTACTTTTATTACTACACAGTACATTTTATCAGAACCCTCGTTTACATGGCGGTGACCTTTCAGTCCTTGTTTTTCGCAGCTTATGCAGCGCCTCTTCCGAGGCGTGACCATTCCCCAGCTCTCCTCACCCGTTCCTTTTACTGACACCCCGGTACCCTCACAATCAAACCACCCTCTTACTCTTTGGCGGCGCTGTCCCGGTGCCCACCGGCTTCGTGCAGAGCCCCCGAGCCTCCAGCTGCAACACCTGCACGGCACAACACAAGCAGAGTCAACAGAGCGGGAGGAAACCCCGACAGCTGGGGGGGTGTGAGGGCAGGATATCGCCCCGAGGAGCCCCTTTACCTCGCGGCTCACCGCCCGCCCGCCGCCCCTCAGCGCCGCGGCCGCCGCCGCCATCTTGCCCGGAGCCCTCACGGCGCCCCCGCGGCCTCCCGGTG
>VZTT01042081.1:0-12391 GCA_013400855.1 Buphagus erythrorhynchus | reverse complement strand
AGGAGCTGTCAGTTCTACTCCTGAGCTGTGGTGTAAGTGGCTCCATCCTGCAGAAACAGCATTTAGCCACATTAGCTACAGAGAACCTTTCTGGTCCAGCCTACTCATCCTACCTGATACTTGGAACCATCTTTTATGTCTGTGTGAAACAGGGGTCCTGGGTCCCAGTGCTAAATATGGACTAATAATTTCATATTTCTGCAGAGTAACAGGAGTTCAGTCCCATCTGTCCCCAGGAGCTCTGAACCATATCAGTCCTTTTGATAATGTTTTTAAGTTCTCCTCTTCTGTCCAAACAGGTGGTTGAGATGAGTGGAAAGTGCATGCTGTTCTTGCTTGCCCCTATGAAATTGTATCACAATTTTTTTCATGTACTCGAGAAAAAAAAGTTGTTCTCAGCTCTGTTACACCATGAATTAATTTTCTTTCCCACAGTTGGTTTATCTCTTAGTGGTTGCATCATGTGCTGTTGCCAAAATAGTTAACTTCTGGTGTTAAACTTGCTGACTTGAATTTTTGGAAGCTGTAAAGCTTGTTTTTGCTTTCCTGCATGGATTGCAAAACCGTGAAAACAAGCACCCTGACAATGCCTATACATCAGCTGGTAGCTGCAATGTAAAATCCTTTGGTAACTCCCAAATTTACCCTAACTTAGTGAACCAGAGGTTCTGTCCAGTCACCAGTGTCATGTTAAGGAAAGAGGTGGAGGTTAAAAAAAAAGAAGACTTGAGGATGCATCAGAATTCTGCCAGCAGTGTCAAAAAGATGTATCTTCCCTGCCCTCAAGGAAATAACTCTCTGCTTCTCTACTTGGAAGGTTTTAGTCATCAGCAGTGGTGGTGTTGTCACTGCTTATAAAACACTCTTGAGAACCAGCCTTTTGCTGTTGCAGTTTTGCTGTTCACATTATATAATAGATACTTTTGAAAAAGCACCCCAGGACATCATTTTGCAGTTTCTCTTCTCCTCCCAAGTTCTTCCCACTCCAGGAGCCTCAAATCAGTTGTTTTATGTTTCAACTAGAATGGTTTGTGTGGCAAAGATGCTGCTTCTCTCACAGTTAAAACTGTATAACTTCTAAATTAGGAGTGTGATGTGGGTTTTTTTGTTGTTCTGTTGGTTTTGTTGGGTTTTTTAATGAGGAAAATTGCCTCAGGCAGTCTTTCCTTGTTGTTTAGAATACATTTTCTGTGGGCTTCACCCAGACTCAGGTTGAAACAGAGGCAGCACAGCAGGGATATTAGGGATATTAGCTATGCATCACTATCTTCGTTTTTTAACAAACAGAACAGCAGCTAATAGCTTGTGTTTGTAATATCTGAGCTGCTGGAGTGATATTCTGCCTGAGCAGGCCTAATGTCAATGTTTTTGCCACTGGCATTGCAGGAGAGAATGTTTGAAGGTAGTGTATTTTCCTTCATCTCTTGGTTTGTCTGGTAAGAGTAGTTCACTCAAACCTTTACATTTGATCTCTGGACAGTGTGGAAGGAAGAAGTGTAGAACACTTCATAAAACAGCAAGCACTGGTACAAAAATAACGTTGACTGCACTTAGAAGGTAATTAAGTTGCTTAACTTGCTGTAAATTAAGACATCTGCTAAATTTTAAGGGCTCATAGTAAAATGGAATGTGAATTTTCTGCCCATAAATGGTCTTAAGTTACAAGGATTTTTTTTTTTCTATTCCTAACAGAAATACACCGTGTCAAGAATAACCTACTGCTGTCAAGGTGGTTATGTTGCCATTCTGTGTGACAGGTAAGAATAGATGGAATAATGCCTAAAATCATCACAGCTGCTGCAAAGTCATGAGCAGCTTTCCCTGCTGACTGTTCTGGCTTTCCCTGAGCCTGGAATTCTTGGTACTGTGGATCTCCAGATGTCCAGGAATGCCTGTGGCCTCTCAGGGAAGCCTCTGTGTCCTGTACTTGCTCTGAGTGCAGAGGAGAGTGCAAGGGTTATCTGGCTCAGTTAATTTTGTAGAGTTTGTGATGCCTTTCCTTCAGTGGAGGAAACACAAGGCTGGGATGTACAAGAGCTGGAGGATATTTTGTTTTGGCTTGTGCTCAGCTGTATATTCCTTCAAGTGCAGCCCTGCAGGCCAATGTGTCACAAAGCAACACTCCTCATAAAAGTCCTTAGCAATCCCTATGAAATTCCCTTTACTACCCTTTCTTCTAAAGAGGAGGCAGCACTGACTGCTTTTTCTTTCACATAACACTTGAAAAGCTGTTTGACACTTTGGGTATTTACAGCTTCTGACTCAGATCATGTAAGCAAACAGCATTTGAAGTGCTCGTTCTAACCACTTGGCTTTGGCTCTGTTTGGAATTAGAGTGGGTGTCTGCAGTTTGCTGTACAAGTGATGGCTGTAGGTGGATTTGCTAATAATGGTAATTAAGTTTTTCCTCTCAAAAGTATTCCCACAGTCTACATCTTTCAGCTTGATGCCACTGCCCAGCAGCTGGTTTACAAACAGGAGATCTCTCTGAAACACAAAGGCTGGGACATTGCATTTGAGGAAACAGGAGACCTGTGGATTTTGCAGGAAGACAAGGAAGCTCCTCTTCTTCTGTACAGAGCATGTGATGGACAGTGGAAGGTACTTTTTTAATGCTGAAAATCCTGTGTTTGGTGATGTCTTGAGGCCATAACAGAAGTGCAGTTTGGTGTTCCATGAAAGCTAAAAAGGCTTACATACACATCTCATTCTTCTCCTCACCTGTATATGATGCAAAGGTGTCAAGAACTTGTTATGAACACCAGTGTGTGTTCTCAGCTAAAGCTGCCATCTGGCTCAGCAGGATCAGTGTTTGTCAGCACTCAGTACTTTAAACCATTGCCTGAGCTTTCTGTGAGCTACTTGATGATTTAAAAAAAAAACCAAAAAACCACAAACCAACAAAATCCCTTTGGATTTGCTCAGGAATGCTTTCCACACAGCTTTCCTTGTACCTGCCTCTGAGGCATCCTTTGCAGGACAAGGCATTCTGGGAGCAGTAAAGGGAATTACTTGATTTTCAGTGAGAACAGGGAATCAAATTTGGGGTATGTGCTATCAAGTTCTCTTTTATTGCCTATTAAACAACTGGAAACTCATTTGTTATCCTTGTAAGTCCCCAGCTAATTATGGCCTGGTTGTGAAGTGGTTTTAAATGAAACTTCTGAGTGTGTTCTTTGATGCTAACATGTTCCCTCAGATATTTCTTTTCCTCACAGATTAGCAAGTGGTAATCAATCTCTTTGTTCAAATGGCAAAGCTTTCCTAGCAGAACTTGAGACCTCAGGCCAGGTTTCAGTAATAGTCCTAGAAAAGAGGAGCCTGGAAGAGATCATGGAGGTTTTACACTTGCTGTTTCACTACAGTCTTCTGAGAGCTGTTGCATTTTTCAGCATGCTGTGAAACATGAAATTATCTATTAATCCCAAAATAACATGCAGCCTTCCTTCTTCTCCCAGGCTGTAACTGATGACAAAGGATTACAGAAGATGTCAAAATACATTCAAGACAACTGGACAGTGTTTGAAGGTGAGAAATTTGGCCTAAAGGTTTAGGGAATGCAGTTTTTAAAGCTGAAGCATAAGATGTAGAACAAGATTGGAGTTCAGGTGAGTTCAGCTGGCTGTTGAAGTCACTTATTCTTTTATCATTGTCATCACTCTGTCTGGTGTGGAAGTCAATGCAGATAATGGAGTGTGTTCAGGGCTCTGTTATCACAGAACCATGTAGGTATTTAGAGCTGAATTGCAGCCTTGCAACTTTTCCACAGACACCTTATCACAGAGAGGCATCCAGACAGCCTCTGGCAGAGCTGCTGGAGTCTGTCTTATTGCTGTGATATCAAATACTGGTGTTTGTTGTGTTGTCTCCTGCCTGGGTGTGAGACTTTATGACAGGTACAGTGGAGATAGTCAGGATGGAACAGCTGTGGGAGGAGCAGCTCTGCTGTAAAGATGGGCTGTTGGGTCCACCTTGGCAGGGCAGATGATGTGGAGCCTGCTGTGACTGGAAGGTGTGACCCTGGATAGGACAGCAGATGACATTGCTTAGTGTCAGGGCTGGCTCGTTTTGTTCTTGCTTCCTGCCCCACTTTCAGTCTGTCAGAAAAATAATGCCTAGTTTCCTTATTCAGAACACCCAATTTCCAGGATTTTTTGTATTGTAAAAAACACACAGCTGAAATTATAGCAGTGGTTGTGGCTGCAGGGTAGAGAAAGGCTGTGGCATGTGCTAAAAGCTCAAGTATATATTGAAACTTCATAGAAATTTCTGTCCTGTACTTTGCTGGGAGACTGGAATCTTCCTTAAAAAATGTGTTACAGTTTCCACCAGTCTTATGGTCTGTTCATGGTGGCTATATATAAAAGATGGAAGAGCTGCAGAAATGCTCAGTCTGGTGTAAAGTCTCCTTAATATCTGGTACTGGATGGTTTAGCATGTACTCTCATTAAGTTGGTCATTAAATTGTAATTAAGGTAGTGCAGTCTTTGCAAGTCAGGTGCTCCTTTGGAAGGGAGATGTTTGCATGGAGATGTTTCAGACTTGATAGTTACAGCCAGGCAGATAATTAGGAGGATGAGGTCTGAGTGAAAATGAGCACAGAGAAGTAAAGAGAGCAGGCAGGGGGAGAGGTTCTGGGCATAATTTGCCCGTGGAACAAACAAGTGTGAAATGCAGTCATCAGCTCATCTGCAGCTGGGAAAGGAGCACGGCTCACATGACAAGGTTCATTATTGTTAATTAGTAGGGGAGGCTCACTTGATGAGCACTTATTCCAGTGCATAATTAGTGCTTCAAAGGTAGTTACATCTTCTGAAACAAGTGATCGTTACACTGTTTGAATCCAGTCCTAATCCCTGCATATTGTCCTTTTATAAACTTTTCTCACCTGTCTGAGGTTTGTGTAGGATTTAAGATGCAATGGTTGATCTGGAAGTATCACAGAATCCTTAGGGTGGTTTGGGTTGAAAGGAACCTTAAAGACAATCCAATTCCAGCTCCCTGCTGTGAGCAAAGACACCTTCCAATAGTCCAGGTTGGTCAGGGCCTCATCCAGCCTGGCCTTGAGCACTTCCAGGGATGGGGCATCCACAGCTTCTCTGGGAAACCTGTTCAAAGTGCCTACCACCCTCACAGGGGAGAATTTCTTCTTGATACTGAATCTAAACCCACTCTCAGTTTGAGGCCGTTCCCCCTTGTACACATTAAACAGTTTGACACTGTGCTATAACTGATCCCAGAAAAGGATTTAGTGCAGACTGATCAAGTGGGGAGCAGCATGGCTATTCAAACTGGCAGCCTGGAATTTCTCCCAGGGCCAAAGGCCAGTAAAGCCTGTATGAATGCAACACCCCTAAATGTGAAAGCTTGTGCTTTCCTGAGTACCACGAAGGGAAACTTGATTTGTTTGTCTACCAAGGAACAGAGGGACACTGTATGTGGGTTTCTGTGGAGTAGCACATTTAACTTCAGGACCTAACCTTAGCAGGTACTGGATTTCTCTTAATTTGTCCTTTAAAGATTGTGAATTTTGCTGAGTGGGACAAGGTGAGAACTGGAGATAACTGGCTTTGTCAAGTGCTATTCCAACAATTTTTTAGAAATATGGACCGAGCCAGCTGGTCTCATTCTGTGTTCTCTACAGAAACAGTCTGATTAGGGATTTTTGGGTAGTGGTTCGTTCCCTGCTAAACTCACCTACAGTCTTGGGGGTGCTGTGAGGTATATTACCCTGAATTCACAGAAGGTGTAACAAAGCCATTGGAACAAATGCTTAGGAATCTGTGTGCTACAGAACACGCTATTTGAAGTCCACTCCTTTGTTCTTCTTTTCAGTTAATACTCTAGGAGAAAAGCCAGGTAAGCACATTTAGGTGGCAACTCCCTTTGTGGTGCTTGGGTCTCAGGGAACAACTTCAGCAATTCAAAAACAGAAGCCCTGAAGTTTGCAAGTGTGCAGTGTGTGAGGAGAGCTGTGTCCTCTCTTCGCTTCACTGTCAGGGGCTTGACTCTGTATGAATTTTTTAGCCTAAAAATGGAGGCTGTGCCTGGCTGGTGAATACTGACCAGGTCCTTGCCAACAAAAATCAGGCTTATATAGTGTAAATGTTGATATTTAATCACAGAGTGGTTTGGGTTGGAAGGGACATTAAAGATGATCTCATTCCACCCCTGCCATGGCAGGGACACCTTCCACTATCCCAGGCTGCTCTGAGCCCTGTTCAACCTAGCCTGGAACACTTCCAGGGATCCAGGGGCAGCCACAGCTTCTCTGGGCAACCTGTGCCAGGGCCTGCCCACCATCACAGTCAAGAATTTCTTCCCAATATTTAACCTAAATCTGCCCACCTTCAGCTTAAGGCCATCTCCCCTTGTGCTGTCCCTACATGCCTTTGTGAAAATCCTTCTCCAGCTCTCCTGAAGCCCCTTGAGGTATTGGAAGGCTGATAACAGTGGATAGGACCACAGTAAGTGAATTGGAATGCCACTATCTAAAATTACAGTCTGGGAAGTAATCAGTGAGACCACTAAGGGAATTAACACCTGTGTTCTTGCTTTGCCCAACTACAGGTTTTGTTGGTGCAGAGAGCTACTACAGCCATCTCTACAAGGCCTCCTTTGATAACATGGATGAGTACCTGCAGAGGAAGGAGGAGAGGTTACAGCAGCAGAAGAAGAAAAGGCAGGATCTGCAGCGTGGTTCCACTGGGCAGGCAAAAAAAAAGATGAAGACTGAAGAATTATCCCTATGAGTGCTGTGAGCTTGTGACCTTGGCCTTGAGGAGAGGAAGTGATCCAACTGTGGACTGTTTTTACATAAAAAGTGAATTATGCAAAAGGACTGGTTAAAAATTTCATTCAGGTTTTCAGGCAGGCTGATCTGACAATATCCTGTTTGCACCAAATAATACATTTACAACACACCTAAACTTTCTGGCAGAATACAGTGTTAGTGGCTCAGTCCTGGGAATCTCTGATGCATGTTATATGAATATTGGAGATGGCATTTTCCTTGAAACAGGATTTTCTTTTTGCCTACTGTGTTCAGGCTTTTTCAGGTGGAAACATGCTGATTAAAGTGGATGCAACATTGTTTTTATTACTTTTGGTTTGAATTGTTGTTGGTTTTTTTTTTTTAACTTTTTTTAGAAGTCTGTTGGTTAATGTAACTAACTTAGTGTACCTGGTATGGGAAAGGGAGTGTAGAAAAAATTCTTGCTGGGTATGAGAAGTTTTAGCTGAGACTTTGCCTTCTCTGTTTTTATGCTTTAACTTGGGTTCATATGGTTGGGATTTTGCCTAGCTTCTAATCCATTACTTCTTACTTGTGGAACATCTCTACAGGAGGAAGTGCAAAAGTTAATTTTGTATGCTGCAAAGTAAAAGTAAAACGTGTCAGTCAACGTCTTGTTATTGGAAGCTCCTTCCATTGCAATATGATCCTACTGGTGTCTGTGAAAATCATTCCAGAGGCCTGGGAGCAAAATTTGGAATGCATCCTGCTTTTTTCATCAACAGCTTTTCCATACTTTAATCATCCAAGAGATACATCTTCTTGAGAAGTTATCACTATGAGTCTTATGGGGCCACTTGTTGCTTCATCAGGGGGCAGAAAATGTTCATCTGCCAGATGGTATCATGTTCATGTGGAATATAATGTTCTTCACAAAACCAGGTGTGGAAATCTGTACAGTCCATTAAAAGTACTAAGAATTAACCTGTGCACTCTGAGTGGTTCTCTCTGGAGTGTCTGGACACGTAGAATTTTTGCATTCAAATGCAGATGTGTGGCCCAGCTGCTTGGTTTGCTGATAGTTTCTCCCGTGGAAGATGCTGAATGTCAGTAATAGAGCTCAGCAACAGGTAGGCAAATTTCTTGGTAGTTCCTAAAATCCCTAAAATTCCTAAAAACCTAAATCCCATGCTGATGGGAAGCTGGGATGAAAAACCCTGTAATTACAGTCTTCTGAAGGAAGGTGTGGGGTGAAAACCCTCTGGGCTGTACCTGGAACAGCCAGTCCAGTGGTACAAGCCTGGTGATGAGTATTTTTCTTGGTCCTCAGGAAAGGATGAGAAGCTGCCATCTGAAGTGCTTTGATACTGGGTAGGAGTGGTGGCTTGGACACTGAGGCACCTGTGGTGTGATGGTGGCTTTTAAAACTTTATAGTTCTTGTGTTCTTTTAATTGAAGAGAGGCTCTAGGGAAAGCAGTTGGGGAAGCACTTAAGGAAGCTCAGCCTCAAGAGTGTAGCTTTTATTTAAGAGTAGAGTTTTTGGTGTGCAGATTCTGTAAAATACCACCAGAAACAGGCTTGTATTCACACTGTGAAACAGGACAGGAGGAAGAGGTTCTCACTAGATCTTTTGCTAGCTGTGAAAAAGAAATGATCCCATGATGAAGCTTGCAGACACCATGCAAACTCCAACATTTTTGAACAAATTTGAATCTGCAGCAGGAGCTTGTATTGGGTCACTTCCAATCCATTTTCTCACTGGAGGAAAATCTGAGGACACAGGTAACTACCTTCAGTGTTGGTTGCAGATCCTGTATGTCAATATTGTTAAACTTCTAAAGGATCAGACTGCCATGGCAATTCCTATTCCTGAGGGGTATTTTTCCTCAGCACAGGATAGACCTTGACAGTGATCTCCACTGGCTGCAGGCACTCCTGTGATCTTCACCCTGCTGCTCTCCTGGAAGAAACCCAAATTTTCTTCCAGCACTTGAACTCAAGACAGATTGCAGTGTGTGGGAGTGACATGAGATGTGATATCTGGCAGATGGCTCAGGCCTTTTTTGTTCTTCTTCCTGCAAGTTCTCCTTTCCTTTCCTATTCCATTTCATATTTCCTTTTCTGCACACAGCAGTTCCTGAGCTTCAGTTGAGAAGTTGTGTGCCTGTGCATTGCTTTGAAGGGCTCTGTGCAAAGTGATGAGAGAAAGGAAGCTGCACTGGAAGGTCTAAATCCTTCCTTTAGAAGTTTTCCAATCCACCTTGTCTAACTGCAAAACACACAGAAATTAAAAGGGAGTGGATACCACTGCTGCAGAGAGGGAGACAACACTCCTCTCCCTGGTATTTGAACTATTTATTTCTGGTGGTTAAACCTGATGTCGCTTGTGTTTATTTTCTGAACTTGAACCAAGGCCTGTCTATGTGCCTGGCAGAAGGGAGTGGGTCAGTGAGGGTGTAGTTTTATAGCAGGACTGGAAACCCTCAAACCATTCCAAGAATATTTGAAGGCCACATAAATTCACCCCGCTGCACTGGAGCTTTTTGTGGTGATTGTGCAACTCCCCAGCTTCTCTCCAGAGCACTGACAATCTGAGGAGCTTTAAAAAATGCAGGTGGAGAAAAGGTGGTTTTTTCCCTCAGTATTTCAAACCAAAACATATCCTTGCTACTCCCTTTGCTGAGATTTCACCAAAAAACCCCCTTCAGCAGCACATAGTTGAACAGAGTGACCTTTTATCTGTCATAGCAGGAAGGAACCCTAATCAAATGCAGCCCAGAACTATGCTTTGGAACAGCCCTTACATTTTTAAGAAAACTTTGAAAACAAGCTTGTTCTCTAAACAAAAATGTCTGTAAACAAAGATGTTCTTTTCTTTAAAAAAAACTATAAAAACTCCAATACAATGTAGTTGCTTTATCTGCAGGCTAATAAAAAGTTGCTGCCAATTTAAGTGCACTCCAAAATCTGCTTCAGCTTTCTTTGGTGAGCTATTTTGCATGGAGTGCTTTGATCTGAGGAGGAGACACCCTGTGTGTTTAACTCTTCCTGGTTGTCCCTGCTGCCATCAGTCCTGGTGACCTGGTGTGAAGGGAGAACAGGGAATGCAGTGAGGGAAAGCACAATGTGATTTGTCAATAGTTGTGGATGCAGAGGCTGGAAAGAGAATTAAATGTTAATTTTAAATGTATTTGCCCAGGTTATCCCCCACTCCTGCACACCAATACTTCTTTCAATATTCTATTTTCCCTCTCCTTTTCTATTAATAGAGGTAATGGATGTGTTGGCACAGAAAGATGGGCCCATGGACATGACCTGAACATCCAGAGGAGTGGCTGCCCCTCATTTCCTAACCAGCACTTACAGCCTTGACTTTGAACAGCTTTTGGAAAATTTATTAGTCAGTCCATTGGAAATGGGAGTTGGATGCTGATGATTGCTTAATTCAACATTGAACTCAAACAGCTCTTTATAGCTGGGTGGAGATATTAACTCCAGAGAATCAGCATGAAGCAAATACAGGCAGAAGCAAATTGAACTCAGCCATGGAGCCTCCCCTGCTTCTGTCAACAGCAGGGCTCCAGCTCTCCATGGAAAAGCTTTGTACAGTTACTCACCTGTCAGTGATTTATCAGATTTACCCCTGCAGGCAGGATGTAATATTCCTGCATGTTGCTCATAGGGATAATAAGAATTTCACAGTCTTATCTAGCATGAAAATTCTGATTTTGGACTATCAGACCTAGTCATACATATATATAGGTGTATATATATATATGTGCATATATTTACATACAGATAGAAATAGATACATATACACACATATCTATAAATAAATATGAAAATATATATATATGGATAAATATAAGACGCCCCCACCAAACAAAAGATCCCCATTCATAGACCCAAACTTCTTCCTAACACAAAATAAGGAGATCCTCACCATGTGTTGGATCTTGCTGTTATACAACCTTTGGCTTAATCTTCATTTGTACATGGGAAAGGAATTATACTGCACACTGCATGTGGCTCTCACTTCCTCAACCTCCGTGGGAGAAAGAGACAACCTCAATCCTGTGAAATGTCCAGGAAGCAGCACAGGCTGGCATTTTGGAGTTTTCCATGCCTTACATTAAAGAAAATAAAGTATAAACAAGTAGCTGTGCTGTTAATCCTTTCTGAAGGGACTGCTGGGGGGAGGCGGTTACAAAACACAATATTTAATATGAAAACACAATTAAAGCATCCATTTCTGGCATTCCATCTGTGCAGGTTTTCAGGCTTGCAGCTTGATTCACTGCCTTTACAGCTGTGCTGCAACCCACCAGCGTTTTGTGCTTTTAACTAAGAGCTGTGTTACTGTATTTTCTCATCAGCATCTTGTCAAGATGGCAGCATCCCATATAAATTCTGGTTAGTTTTTTGCAGTGCTGGATGTCTTGGATGTCTCCATTGACATTTCCCCTTTATCACTGCAATATTTCACATGGCAATGCTTCCTATGCTTTCTAATATTTCAAAGCTCAAGGAAGGCAGAATGTGACACACCAGCTATATCAAATTAAAAGCAATATTACTCAGAGTTTTTTCCTGTTTCCTGGCCTTTGGAAGAATTAATATTATTATCTAAGTGCTATAAACTGTATCTACTATATGTGCTATACTAATATCTACTACTATATTTAGCTTTACCTGAAGTAATAAGACTCATCATTGCCTCTAAAGCCAACAGTGTTCATCAAACAAACCAGCAATTTGAAAGTGAAAGCTTCTTATCTTCAAGGAAATAATGATAGTAGTAATTAGTCACTGTCTCTAAGATTTGCATGTACTGCATTTCTGGAACACTTCACTGGGAAATTCTGTTTGGTAAACAAGGCAGAACTGTTCTGTGTCATGCAACTTCTAGTAAGAGCAATATAAATCAGCTGGCACTTGTCAGCTTCTCTGAAATCTGTGAAAGTTTCTGTAGGGAGAAGAGCAGTTTTTACCTGCTTGTTTTAATACAGAGGCACAGGGACTTTGGTCATTACATCATAAAATTGAATTTCAAGCCTTTTCCATCTCTTGCCACTAAAAAGCCATTAAAAGCCAAAAAACCTCTCCAAAACCCCAAAGTGACCAAACAAAACCCTCATGGCAAATTAGAACAAAGGAGCCCAGTGATCCCTCTGCTCAGTGTAAAGCCACGTCAAGATTTCAATTTTTTTGGTCAAAAGTAGTCATATCAAATCAAGCTCTGTCCCTTCTCTCCTCTCCATGGTGCAGCCAGGAGGAAGTTTCAGCCACTCCTTGTTTTGCTTCAGCACAGGTACAATCTACAATAGAAAGAAAAAAGAGGGAAATCCTCCTGTTTCACCTTTGCAGCTGCAGAGACCCCTGAACACTCAGGGTGAGCACTCAGGTGTAGCAGCTCTGGATGTGTTAGGCACCAGCAGGGAAAAGCTGCTGCTTTTCATTTTTCAATTTTAATTTCCTGTAAAGAAGCAGTGGGTATATTCAGGAAGGCACTGGAAATGAGCTGACTAAATCAAAAAGCAAGAGGTTCTTTTCACCCTGTCAGCTTTTTGTTGTGCTTGCTGGGAAACCCAGCAGCGTTGTTGAGGTAGCAAAAGGGAAATCCACATATGAATTTGTAAACGTGGTAACTGCTCCAC